>VXAY01006537.1:1652759-1699311 GCA_013399855.1 Oxyruncus cristatus
AAAAAAAAAAATCAAGATGACATGCAAAATCAAACCACGTGTCTCCAAGCAGTAAAAATGATGAACCCTGTGAGTTTGGAAGGAATTCCCTTCCCACATTTGCTCCCAGACACTACATGCAATTTTTACCTGCCTCTCACCCAGACAGATATTCACAGGCACCAGCCAATAGATACGGGTTAGTATAGTACAGTGAATACAAATCCCCTGCTGAGATTAGAAATCTAATTTTTTTTTATTTAAAAAATAACCTCAAATACTATATAGTTTAAGAGAAATGCAGTTGACTTTGGGTCTGCTTTCTAATACAGGTAAAGACTATCTTAATTACACACTTCAGTAAAAAAATTCTTGAAAGCCTTCAGCCATGGTCATGCATCCTCTGTCTGTCTCTATGAATACCTCTGCAGGTGGAGAGTCAGGTGCACTTTCAAACATCACATTTTATGTTTTTACCCCCTTTGACAACCTTTGAAATTTTCCTGTTCTTCGTGTTCTTTCATCCCAGCCAGACACAAAACACATTTTACACAGCCTTACAGGGTTGGTATCGTACTGGGGGCAGAATCCAAGCCACCAGTGGGCTAAGATGTATGGAGGAAAGACATACAGGAACCAACATTTAGTTTAAATCACATGGATTCCAAAGCCCTACTGAAAGGACCACAAAAAGCATAGGGGACTCAAAATAAATGGTCTCTGCTCATACACATACATAATTGTGCTTGCAGTGAGGTGTTACCTGTGGAGTAAAAACATGTGGAAAGAATAATCAGAGACCACCCAAGGAATTAAAAACATAGAAATGAGGAACTTGACTACTACCTCCCTCATTTCTTTGATCAGTTAAGACATTTCCCTACAACCAATTCTGAAAATGTACCTCAGTCTTCACCTGCAGCATCCCCTATGTCCTAGGCCACAGTCAGGGTTATGAAAAGGCTTCCAATTAAGTTGTGGTTTTGAGCTACAGACAAAATGTCCACTAGAGACTCTGATTCTTGCTTCCAAAGCACTTGCAAACCATTGTGTGTTTTAGGGAGAGAACATACTGGCTCTCAAATATGGGCAAGTTGCAGTTCCTTTCAAAGCTGTGATCAGAGGAAATGCTGCAAGGTTGCATCTTTTAATGAAGTCCGAGTATATCATAATGAAATCATCTGCAAAAGGAGGAGTGTAGATGCAGCAACAACAAGGATTTCAGGCTATTATAAAACTGCATTCTTCATTTTTACATTGCAATCTCCAGGGAATGATCGTATCAAGAGCAACTTGCAAATCTATGTCACTGCCAGCAAAATGTTGATTTCCATTTGATAGGACAATTTGCAAAGAGCAGTTTTTATATTGTGCAGATGCTTAACGGTTCTAAGAACTACAAGAATCCAAAGCTGATTCAATGACCATTTACTGGGCAAGGCAGATGGTCTGTTAAAAATCAGGGGTGGCTGGAGATCATTCTCTCTTTCTATAAAGGAGCAATACCTGGTAGTTTCATCAACAAGGAACACAAACCACTTCTTGCTGCTGTCAAGAAGAGGAGGGCATAGACTGGGTGCAGCAGGAAGAGTCAAGCAGTTTGGGGAGCTTTCCTTAGGAAAAGAAAACATTTTGCTCTCAGTGAAGCTTCTGAAGCTCAAAAAATGATGCCACGTGCTAAGGAAACAGAGAAGTATTTACTGCTGGACTTTTTAATCAAAAGCAAGAAGCTTGAAATTTAGCTTTAAAATAGTGCATGCTCTAAATATAGCTCTCTCAGGTCATCTGACTGCTAAGACTCATGCTTCATGAGTCTGCAAATTGAAAGAGTCAATCCAGCACGGAGTATCACAGAACCCTAAAGACAGATTGCTGTATTTATTCTAGTAGATACTGTTTACAAATGTATCTCCACTCTGTTTCCTCTGTAATTATAGGTGGGCATATACAATCATTTACTTTCCGCAGACTCCTTTGGTATGCTACACCTCAAAAGTCAATCAAAGTCATTTTAAGAACCTGTTGATTGATTTATTGATCAAATAAGTTGACCAGTGCAATAGACTGGAAATAACCAGACAGGCAAGTGATCTGATAAATATTCGTGGAGACTAGTTACAGTAGGCACTGAAAGTCAGCAGAAAAGAAACCCTTGAAGGCAGGTCCAAGCTTTTTATAGCATCTCTATTAACAGTTGGCCCTAAAGCTTCATTCCTTATGCAGACCTGCTGGGTCAAGTGCACTCCCCAAACGTTTGAGATAACTGTAGAATCCAGTGTTAGCTATCAAATTCAACAGAAGCAATTGGCTAAAGTTCAGCTCCTATTACCAGAAACAACATGACAAGAAAGGGAGAGCGTGGGGTGTTAAACATGGTTTGAGTCAGGAAGCAAATACTTCTACCTGACCAAGGGCATGGGATGGAAGAAACCCATGTGGAGGATCATCATCCACAGCTTCCAGGGTTTGGGGCGGTTTTCTAGTGCTCCTGTGGTGAGACTTCACCAAAGCTTTCACCAAGCTCCGATTGCAAGAAGCAGATTATGCCCCTGGCCAGCACTGAAAACCATAAACTCGCCTACCAAGTATTCACAGAGATGGCCTACTTTTCTTTCCTGTGGATTTAATTGCGATTTAATGAGGTTTCCAATGAAACATGTTGGCAGCTTATCATAAAACTAAGCTGGACACAACTTGTACTGCTTTTACACTGTCCATTCAGCTGTGTGAAGAACTGTCATCCAATTCAAGCAAGTGGCAAATTAGGCTTCAACTCTGTTGCATAGGTGTGGTTTCCTAAGAGGCATAGGAAAGGCGCACTAACAAATCAGGAGGCAAAGGAAAATCTTGTATTACTATTATCATTTGTACAATATTTTAGATAATCTTTTGGCACTGTGGTTTTGAAAAGTTTAGATCTATCTCCAGAACTAAAGAATTAAATGTCCATGGATGTCAATAGCTTCTTCCACAAGAATAAAATTATAGCACGAAAAACACAAGTTCAGGTTCAGACAAAACAAATTATCCAGATCAAATTCACAATCTCTCATAACCTCTCTGAAAAGAAATGCCACACTTAGCAAAACAACCTTTAAAATAAACACCTTTAAATTCTTATTTATCTCAAAACATTATCCTTGCTGCCTGTCATATATTATATATTACATACATATAAAAATCAAAAGAAAAATCCACTCAAAGAAACCGACGCGCCAGTGCTCCCTTTTCCATTTAACGTTGGTTATACATCCACAGAGATCTTAAAACATTTTAAAGGATGAAGCTCTCCTTCTCATTAGTACCACCATCACGTTGTTCTGATCTGTGGTCATATAACCTTTTGCACCTTTTCACTCTACTGAATCAATCTCCCCTGGCAACTTCTGGTGTGGCACTCTGCTCCCCCTGCCTCCGGCTCTTCTTCCCTCTCTAATTCTGTGTTCAGAACTGTGAAGCACAAAATTAGACGTTTCAAATTAAGCAAGGAGAGAGAATGAGAGAACCTTATTAAATCAACATTAGCATCAGAGTGTCTTTAAAAGAGAAACTCAATTGCAAAATATTACTTGTCTCTGTAAAGCTCTTTACGTTGACAGAAACGAGACAGGCAGCTGCTGAGATCATGTTCCTCTGTCCCCACCTTCCTCCTCACGCACCCCGTCACAGTGCCTGAGCAGTAAGCACAGGATTCTTTTCAGGCCACAAGCCCCAAGGAAGCAAAGCCTACCCTGAACTCACAAGCACTGGAATTGCCAAGTAAAAAGGACAAGGTCTACTAACACAATGTTGTGAAAGACACACACACACACCAAACAGGACACTAACACACCAAAGCAGACTCCCTTCTCCTCCCAAGCTTTCCACAACTGTTCCACTGGCTGTTCTCTCAACTCACATTACCAGCTACAGTCAATTCTTTCTTACAACAAGGCAAAGACCCACTGCAAGCTTTAGTTTCCACTCTCAGTCTCCAAAAATCAGAATTACTGACACAATGCTGATGATCAGCATATTCTGTTCCAAAACACCTTAACTTTCAGAATGCAAACCTCCGCTTACTGGCCTGATATCCTTAAACTCCTTTCCAAGATAAATCACTGGAGTATCATACCATTCCCCCTTGCTGGATAATTAGATGTGTTGTTAAAGACAGAAATCACCTCTAAGCCTGCACAGTCTTTAAACATGACTGTCCCTCAGCATTTCTTGAATAAGAGTTGATATCTGCACCTTGTGCCAACAGAAGTAGCGTACACACCTTACACCACTGTACAGCAGGCTCCAGACTTGTCTGTCGGGCGCCACCTAAACTAGGGAGTGTCTCAGCAGTATCCTCTAGGGAGGGTTTGCAATGTGTGCTGTTACGGAGTCCTACAGAAACAAATCTTACTAAAACAGTTTAAGTACAAAAATACATATTTCAAAACTACTTCAGTTAATTAAAATTAACGCTTAAAGTTCGCATTTAGCTGGAGAATATTATCCTAAGGAAAAGTGACATGAAACTAAAGCTCAATTCCTGATGACAAAACAAAGTTTTCAAAGCATTTTTGAGGAAAACAGATGCTACACAAACGGAAATGGAGGTTGAAGCTTTTGATCTCTCTAGTCCTACCATGCAATGGAAACTGATGTATCAGCCAGACACTACTGGAAAACTTTGCATTTTGCAGGCAGGTTTCTAAGTGCAGACTCTCCACACCAATAAATGGTGCTTTGGGAAGCCAGGGGTGCTGGCAGTTCCAATACCTCTTCAGAGCTGTCACAAAAGTGACCGTGTGACAACCATGCTTAAATGCCATTAACTGCACAAAGCAGTCCCTACACCAAAGTTAAGACAAAGTGCACTGGGGAAACAGGAGGAGGAAGAAAAAAATAACACCCACAAGAATTAGCAACAGAAAGCTAACTTGGTTGTTAAAGCGCTGTCTATTCAACAACCTTGTTTCATAAAATGAAATGCTTTATTTTCACCTCAAAGGGCAACAGTAGCAATACAAGACTGCTTGGAGCCTTCCAAAATGAAAGGGTCAGATGAAAACAAGCAATTTACCATTCAATTATAAAAGCTGAAAAATGGGGAAAACCAGGAAAGCCGGAATGAAGCACTGAACTTGCTGTCCCAGGGTTGTTCTCGCAGCCTACCCAGACAAATGTCTTTACCAAAACATACCTAAGTGCCTGCTAGGTGCCTTTCTTCCAGGAAAAGACCACACTAAGCAAAAACTGAAAACATTTTTGTTTTCCTGTTCTCCGCTGCATCTAATTTTCCTTGAGCCTTTCCCTGGCAGTCTGACACAGAACTACAAGTGGCTTCCCGTTGCCTTCAAGTCACATCCCTTGCTTTTGTAGGGGTTATCACACAGCACCTTTAATTCAGTAGGACAGTAACTATAGTATTCAAGTAATTAGTTTGCATTCACATGCCCAAGACTTCCAGCTCTTTAATGCCTCCATTCTGAAAAATTTTAAGGAAACAATCAACTTGTACAAACCACACAAAGCGTAGAACTAAAAGAACAAACAGGGGAGACAGTTTCTGTGCAACTTCCACCATCTAGTTCTGTTTCTTACAAATCATAAGTCAGTTTGATCGCTTAGCATATACCAATCCCACAAGCAAACAATGAAACACATAGGTATTTAAAGTCACTTATAACTGAAAACTGAGAAAAGCCTTAAAAGAAAGACAAATATTTAAAAATGGAAAAAAGGATAAAGAACTAAACTACCAGAGGGTTCTGAGGGGTTTTATTTTTGTTTGCTAAAAATGCACCACACTATTCACCTTCAACAATCTCAGTGAATATCAACGCATCATGACAACACTTTTTGAGATAACCACTATTCCAAGAAAACTGAAGCACAAGCAAGATGCAATAATTTGTCCTGATTCATGCAGAAAATACTAGACAGGATCAGGGCTGATAAGAGATGAAACCACAGAAGGAACCAAGATTTTCATCATCCATGTATTTGAGCAGATTACTGAAAGGAAAACAGTCACAGTGTACTGATGCTTGCCTGTTAATATCCTTCCAAGAGGGCACAATCAGAAAATTATCTCGAAAGATCTAAGTATAATGGAATGAATGGTTACACACATTTGAGATGAAGAGAAAGAGCTGGAGCAGCAAAAAAAAGCAATCCCTATTTCATTCTGAAGTCTCTAAGGGACTCGGGAAGCAGCAGTGAATGGTGGAAAGCCATCCACCAAATCCAGGTAACTTATATTGCTTGCAGTGATTAACTCACCCCAGGTGTCAGCCTGCCACCTACTACTGTCAGAGTGGAAAATCCACTGTAAGCACTGAGAGGATTCTGGAGAAGGGAACAGAAACACTGGAAAAGAAGAGGCAAGAAAGACACAAAACAAAGCTAAGAGTCGCAGCAACCTTTCTTTTCAGTAGTAACTACTGGCTGCAGCACTTATCCCACTTCTGAGACATCAGTAAAATGGACCCGTCTCATCAGCACCCACTTTCAAGCAGCAAATGCGGAATTAATATTCACGGGCTCTCTGACTGACATAATTGCAATTTAAAAAGGGCAATTAATCATCAGCCACGCTGGCGGCTGACTTGCCAGGCTGGGATCCTTCCTCTCCACACCTGCCAACAAACTCACAGGAGGCAAAACGCATCACATGCACACAGAGCCGGGAAGGGCTGTTCTCCCTCTGACCCCCAGCCCCAGAGCTTACAGTATATGCATGGGTTTTGGTATTGTTTTTTCTCCCACACGTGGCCCATGGGGATCATTGACCCATCCTTTCCTGCAGCAGCTCCCCTATGATGCCCAGTCTCCCTTGCCACATGGATAAGAAAAGCTCTCTCCATGTTGCATCTCGCTCGTGCCAGCCAAGAGAACTGCGGCAATGGAGCTCTATCACCTCCATCATGAAGCTCTTCTCATCTCCCATTTTTCTTTTTATCTTTGCATGAACTAATTTTTTTTTTTTTTTTAAAGAGTGACATCTCATCCCATTCTTACATGGAAAGCGAATTACAAAGGTGAGAGTACAGCTCCAGAGAATCAGCTAACACAGGCAGATGATGGAAACATCAAACTTGGCAAGTGGGTTTTATAAGGTAAGTCAAAAAACCACTAAGTCAGTGTTTACTTCTGTGCTCCTATGGGAAAGGTTTCAGGCATATTGCAAACAAAACCAAAACCCCAAGCACCTTCTCTGGATATCTGTTCTACCACTTTAAATTCTTTCTATGTGAGCACCCTTTACTAGATATAAAAAGTATTTCAACCAAGGACATTTAGAGAAAATTTGGAAATTTGTCAATTGTGTTCAGGTTCCCAGAAAGAATTAAATTACTGTAGAGTGAATATATAACCCCTTGTAAGAGGTAGAGTTCTTTCTGAGAGAAAGACATCAAACCTACCGCCATTTATGCCAGTCTACTTATCTGAGAAGTACATAAACCACCTCAGTGATAAATACCATAGAAAAAAAGTATGAGATTGATGGGAAGACTTAGAGCTTAGCAAGCCGTGAGGTCTTCAAGTGACATACTTAAGACTATGTCCTTGGGCCAAAGAAAATATACAAGGTACTTCCAGGGCAAAGGAATTGCTCAAACAGGTGTCACTGCTGCCAGCCAAGTGCAGCAGGGACTGAGGATACGTGTTGTAACACGAGCTTTTAGTCCTCCTTTCCTCAGTCCTGCTAATAGCAAAAATTGCCTCCATCATAACAATACAAGAAAAGAATTCAATGGTTTTGTATGTGAACAAGTGTGATTTCAATTCTAAGAATTCAGTCAGGATAGAGCTGGAGCACAATTACATATTGCATGTTTTGGTCAGAGTTCCGAACAAAGGTAGTTGACAGAAGCTCTCTTCCAGTAGACAACACCAATAAAGAGCCTCATTTCCATCAGTTACAAGATAATACACAGATTTGCTTCCTCATACCATCCTCATTTTTGTGAGGTCCCTCTCAAGATTTGCTCTCTTTTTGACACATGCTCCAGGTATTCTTCATCCACAAACTTCAGCGCATCATTGCAAGTTAAATGAGGTGTCTGTAACCTACTTCTTTCCATTTTGTGAAACTAGAGAAGTGCAAAGCCCCCTCAAGCTTTATCCGCCTTCATTTTGGAAGGTTTTGGAAATCTTTTATAAAACATTCTACTCACAAACAGACCTTTACCTTTCAATGACATAAGTATCATGTTGCCCACATGCCCTTTGTTCTGACAGGGCTGACCGTGTCCTCTCCTTTAACAAAATCACTCCTTAACAAACAGGTGTGTGGTGTTAAAAAACAGCAGGTATTTCAGTCAAGTATGCATCTTCTCCCAGTGCAGGAGTAAATATAACAGAGATTCAGGGTATTTCCTCATAATGACTGGCTGCATCAATAATTTTTACTGGGCTCTTCTGCAATCCGAGAGGGTGTTTACCAAAAAGCCAGTAACAAAGCAGGGAGGGAGAGGGGAAAAAAAAAAAAAAAGATAAATACAAAGAATCTTCCTCATACACAAACAGGGCTCCTGGGCTGCTGCCCAGGATCACTGATGCTTCATTTCTTGCATTTCTTCGAAAGAAAAAGAAATACTCGCACTTCCAGATCTTCCTAACACCTCTACGCTTAATGCCTCCAATCAGCACTTGCTCACATCTTTATCTTCAAGCCCATATTATGAAGTTTTGATAAGCTTTTTCCTTCCCAACGTCTCTCACTCCACACGGATAAAAGCCACTAATAGAAGACAGAGACCAAAATCCTTGCCTCTTCTATTGCCTACATTCAGCAATCAGCAACTGTCTGAGTATTGTGAGACCCAAAGCACTGCCGTGTATTACACACTTATCTCTGCAAAACCACCCTGCACAAGTGACAACTTCCAGGCAGGGGGGAGGGGGAGTTGTGCAGCTTTGCGATAATTAAAGCATAGACAAGTGTCACTGCTGTAGATAATTATGCATTAGCAGTGAAATTACTTAATGGAATGAAATAAACTAAGCCAAATGCTTTGTTTTAAAGCGAATTTAGGGTCTGCAAAAGGTGTCCAACTGACAGCCCAGGGGAGCGAGAATGACAGTCCTCATCATTCACAAAACCCCACAGCAGCCTGGCAGGCTTTCACCTCCACCCAGGAAAAGGGACGCAGAGGAGAAGCTAACCAAGACTCCAGCCCTGCTGGTCAGTCAGGCTCTGATCCACCCGATCAGCGCCCACACACGGACCAGGCAGTCACTAAGCAGAGAGGAACAACTGACTGAGATAATTGCCTAAATAAAGCCACCAGCTCTGACAAAACAGATTAGTTCAACCCACAGGTTTTCCATCGCCCAGCCCCACAAGCAGCCATCAGAAAAAAAATTAACCTGTGTCAGCACAGACAACACTCCAACCAACAAGAGAAACAACATGATAAGTAGGTACATGGTGCACAACGAAACCACCTCCTCCCACCAAGCCCACGAGGCCTTTCCCCATCCTCTCCTCTTGCCTCACCAATTGCTCACCTACACACACTCCCACCACTGCTCTCGTCTACATGGCTTCAACAGCATCTTCCTGCTTGTTAAAACAAGGACTCTCAAGGTCAGTCAGAATTTATAAGGCAGCCATTTCATCTTTTGTGCTTCTCTGGCTACATTCCTTCCTAAAAGATGCTGAACGGTGGAGATTCTGCTGGGTCTGAAAGCCATGCCAACACCAGGGCCAATTAGGAGTTTCAGGATGATGCATATTAAAGTTATTATGGGAGGCAGTTATGCAGCCAGAATAAATCTTAACTGAACCTTTAAGTGGTTTTTATAACTCTTGTTTCTCCTTCTTGAAAACAGATGAAAAGATACAAATCTACTGCCTAAAAATCTGCAGGAATTCCAGTCAACCACCAACTTCGCTCTCAAGAGAAGATCCTGCCCTCAAAGCAATGATTCATTTCATCCAAGGCCAGCTAGATCATCTTTATGTTTTAAACTCCAAATTACTCAAATCAGCCAGAAACTTACTGTATCAGTGAAGACTGACCTGAAATACTGCCTTTACAAAAGCACTGCAGATACATTTCAAACTTCTGCTGAGAAAAACTCCATTTATTTTCTTTTTCAGTACAGGCCTTCTTAGACAGTCTACATAGTCTGACTGCAGACAGTTAAAGTAACACAGATATTGCCGTCAATTTTTACAGGTTTCATAGGCAGTCTAATTGGAAGGCTGGGGTGTAGGTCAAATCAGTGAATCCTAAAGAGGAGCTGAGGAATGGAGGTAGCGGCCTCTGTTTTGATAGCAAGCATGAGATGTCACTAGGACAACATCTGCCATCTCCTCCCATCATTTCCAAAACCAAACTTGCTCTCAAAAGCTGTTATCTAACCCTCCCAGAAGCACTACTGGAAATCAACTACAGAGCTGAAGACCAAAGAGAAATCTGAGGTGGCTGAGAACATTCCACATCATTTGTGTAGAAACCTGCACTGTCTTCACAACAACCTTGTCCCTCCCTAAGCAGCCTGAACGTGCAGCAACATCACAAGGTACATTAAGCATGAAAACGCCCCCATGGTCATAAATGAAAGACAGAAAATGATCCAACATAGACCTCCAGTTTGTAAATTATGTCAGTATATAGTGGTCTCACAACTCCAGATAGTGACAGGACAAGGCAATGGTTTTAAACTGAAAGATGGCAAGTTTAGATTAGATATTAGGAGGAAATTCATTACTCAGAGGGTGGTGAGGCCCTGGCACAGGTTGCCCAGAGAAGCTGTGGCTGCCTCATCCCTGGAAGTGTTCATATCCAAGTTGGCTGGAGCCCTGAGCAACCTGATCTGCTGAACAGCATTCCTGCCCATGGCAGAGGGGTTGGAACTAGACGAACTTTAAGGTCCCTTCCCATCCAAACTATTCTGTGTTTCTACACTTCCTATAGAAATCAAAGAACTTCAAAAACTTTGGATAAACTAATCCTGAAAAATATTATGGTAACTCCTGGAAAACCTAGAGTCAGAACGAAAACAAATAAACAGAAACCTTGAGACATTTCATTGGTATGCAAGCAATCTGAGGGCTCAGCACTTCCCAATCCACCCCTGGGAAGGAGCCTTCATGGGTGTCCCTTCAGTGCCACCTTCAGGAAACGCTCACTGCTGCTTTTCAAGTGCTCTTGACACTGCAGGAAAAAAGCATGAACTCAGAGAAGGCATCATCACTGGCATACAACTGAGACGCATGGAAAAACCCTTTAGCTCCAAAATAAGAGTATGACAACGAGAATCACGTCCCAAAGAACTGTGAAGCAGAGCGCAGAGTCTGCAAGATCAATACACAGAGCAGCTGCTGTTTTGACCCCAAATAAGATACGTAATTCATCTCCCAGATTCTGCATGAGGCAGGTGATAGATTTTTCCCAGATCCTAAATTCAAAGGGATATTAATGAGGATATGCTGTTTATGGATTGTTTATCAGACTCCATTTGCACCACTGCCTTTTAAAGGCTCACTTGAAATGCCAGCAAACTCCTTCCCTCAAAAATAATTTAAAAAAAAAAAACCAACTATGAAAACTGCTTTGCTAATGAAAGAGCAAAGTTTCATAAGAATTCAGAGTCGGTAATGAAGTGAAAAACATATTGCACGGGTCAAAAAAGACATTCTAATATCATTCATTTATTTACACACACGCCTGCACAAGATGTACCTTAAGCCTCTGGACAGTATATTGACTTACTAGTGGATGACATGAATTATCAAGGAGGAAAGTTAGCTCCAAATCAGTCTGCATCATAGCTCTTAAAATAGGCAGATGACTCGCTGAACTGCACAGTGAAGCCTAACCAAGCTCAACAGCAACATCTGCTGGGCAATGAGCAGCCCCAGGAAATTAGTCTGATTACATGACAGTTTATTACTCCTTCTTACGAAGATGTGAATTTTTTTACTGCAGTTTCAGAATGCCCAGTAAGACATATTTCTTGTGCAGAAAGCAGATGTAACTTCTAAACAGGTGTGCAAACAACAAGGCAAAATTTTGCCTGCGCTTGCACAACACACATTGTCAGAAAAATCTGTCATCTACCATTACCTGCTCACCAAGACACTTCACAGTAAAACACTGAAATTAAAGGGGATTAAAATTCCTCATAAGCTGGAGCAAATTTCTCTTGTCTAGCTGCTTCAATTCCACCTGAAGAACACCCATGGTACTCCTTGAGCTACTTCCTTTCCTAAGGGAGCAGCTGGCATTTGCAAGGCCTGAGGCAGCAAAGTATTTATCAACCACATTAGTCCCATCTACACAGAGGAGAATGGCAGCTAAGACCATTAGAGCTCCTTTCCCTCCAGGTGCCTCACCACATTCCCCATTAACCTCAGCAAATAAGCCTGCTGTGGCAGGATGACATTATTGGAGCAGGAGCACAGCTAATGGTCCCCACCTAATTTGGGCACAAACTGATATTCCATCTACACTAATTATAATGAAAACTCTAATTTTTACCCCACATGCATAAAATTTGAGGAACTACTTCTAAACTACTCTAAAGAAAAGAAAATGCAAGTGCTTGGCAACAGCTTGAAAATTCCATTTAGATGTTCATCACTATTGGAACAAGGACAGAGTGACCCAAGGAGTGGCTGCTGAACAGCCATCAGATGGGAAAGGGCACTGATGTATCCCACTTCTGTTCCCAGCAAAGGAACAGTGTCAAATTCCAACTTGACCAGAGAATCATCTCTTTTTGCAGATTGCTGTTTAACAGGAAATCACAGGCAAGCAGGCTTTTAACAGAACTCTACGATAACCTTCAGTAGCACAAAGCTTAGAAAAATTACACTGCAAAATGCTGAGTCTTGAACAGGAAACAGCACAGCAGCTGGGGGGACAACTTTTTAAATGACAGAAAACTATAGGATGGACTGACATTCATTATCTTTAAAATTGTAGTCGGCTCTGCAGTTCAAAGCTCCCATAGGTTTTTAAGTTTTGTACTTGAAACAAAATTCTTTTATCCTGAAAAATTAGGGAAAAGGCTTTAAGAGACATAGAAGCATATTTTCAGCTGACACAAGGTATTGTTGTTATTGTTGTTGCTTTGAGGGAGTGTTTTTTGTTTGTGTTTGGGGTTTTTTTTTCAGGATGCTGCTCTATTTTGTGTGGTTTATTGATTTTGAGGGTTTGATTGTTTTGGTTTGGGGTTTTTGTAACATACCTTTATTCCCAAGCCCCCTTTTTCCACATTTAACTGCTAAACTAGGAGAGCATATCATATGAAAGTATAAAAATGACTGCTCAGGTCCTCAGCTGGAAAGAGAACAGCTTTTGTAAGGAACCTTTTGTGTATTGCAAGTTTGGAAGCTGGGGGGGAGTCAAGAGTTTCAGCCTGACAGCGCCAATTACAGCTGCAGCAAGATGAACCAAGGAACAAATCCATTCTGCTCAGAGGACAGAGAGAAGGGAAGAGACATGAACCCATGTATTTGGAAAAAGAAAGGGGCTTGAAATCATCTGCCAGACTTTTTCCATGGCAAAAGCATTAGGCTGAGGATGCAGTGAATGTACACGGCAAGCTCTCAGTCCTAATTGGAAGAGCACTGGTTATTTAACAAATGTATCCTTAGTCTAATGTTCTATTCAAGAAAGTATTAAACTATGGAGCTTTTTTCTTTTGGACTGTAATTATACATAGCCCTGCTCTGTCTGTTTGATCAATTTTTACTCTTGACTCCTACTGCATCATCCTTCAAGTTTGCCCATTATCACAAAGTCTTCAAGGCTAATAAGGCTCTAAACCCCCAATGTAACGGGTAGACAGGAAAAAGAAATCCAGCTAACTCTAATTCCTTCCCTCCCTCATAAGCTTGCAGGTGTTCTATTTTCATAGCTAAAAATCAAAGTCATCAGCTCATTTCCTTTCCCTTGGTACAGTCCCTTTTAAGAAGCTACTTTCCATCATGTTTTACTCAGCACTCATAAATAAAGTTAATTGGAGTTGGTCATAACAAACAAGCAGAGAAAGTATACAGATATAGCACAAAGGAAACAATGAAAATTCTGATGTGTTACAAAAGCAGAAGGAATTCCTGGCAAATAGAAGCAGCTGCATCCAGGTCATTTTTTTTTTTTTTTGGTCGATGTAAGGCATTCACAGAGCCAAAAATAATACACGGACAGACCTTAGACAAAGCTAAACAAGGGTGCTGGTAGCTCAGTTCCCTCTGCAGCAACACATTTCCTACATCCTCCCCATGCGCAGTGTACACCTATTTCTTTGCTGAAAATTTGCATTAGGAAGAAGGAATACTGGTCATAGCAAGATAGATTTAAAACTGATGAAACTCCAAAACATATAAGCAGCATGCAATTAGGAGGATATTATGCTGCCTATAACAAGAAACTAAGAGTCCATCCAGCTCCTCAAGAGTTAACATGATGCACTCCTCATCAAAACCTCTTCCAAGAGGTTAAGCACACAATAGACTATCTAAAGCACAGCTAGAAAGGCTGCTTGAAATTCCACACATGTGCCTCAGCAATGTATTTCTATTAATGTCCAGTGTGTGTCAGCGTGAAGATAAGGTACCAACATCGTGTCCAACCAGCCAGCTAGAGAATGGGACGCCGTGTAAAACATTGTCTGATGCTTAGAATCCCAGAGAACAGCAGCGTTTGCAATCTCACCCGCTGCACACATGCCTGATAACACCACCAACGAGGAGAGGAGGCAGGAGCAAACCATCCTGCAGCTTTGGGAAAGTGAAAAAGAGGGAGAGAGAAAGAGGGAAGCAAGCAAGAATTAGAATAAACATCATCAGCAAATAGAAGCAGGTTTGAGGATGCCCAGCTGTAACAGAAGGTATAAACAAATGGGAAAAAGCCTCCGAGAAATTCAATCGTTGTATCAGCTCGCTTTAACTGCTCTTCAAGGTGAGAAACAAAGAAACAACATCAGTGCTTATTTTGATTACTTGGTTTCATCTCCTAGTACAACGCCAGGAAGCTTGGGACTGGTGGAAGACATTGTATTTGAGGAAACATGACCTTGATTAGGACACACCTGCTCTGTTGGGCCTGGTTCTTGGGGCTTCAGAAGCCCATGTGTTAAACCAGCTATTTTATTAATCCACCTGACAGCCTTTCTCACTGAGACCCAAAAAGCGCCCTGCACTGTTTCTCTGTCACACTGCCCCCAGTGCAGACACCTCTGCCCATCTCAGGGAGCTTCTTTACCACCCTTCGGCCATAAGCAAGGATCACATGACGACATATACATCAAAGGTCCAAGAAAAAGTGGCAGAAGCACCAAAGCCAGTTTTCATGGTATTTAGGGAATATGACAGAAGTGATAACCAGTGGCTGGTCACCTACTTCACATCCCCATCAGCTGACAGTGCAAGAGCAATCGAAGGGTTTCATTGAGGGCAAACTTATTTCCTAGCTATTATATTGGCCTTTTAAATTCATAATCTTGCTCTCTTCCAAAAAAAAAAGAAAAAAAAAGGCAACTCTTTCTAGTCAGAAACATCAAGGGAATTTAACATCAAGGGAATTTTCAGTGATCAAGGATCACTGATTCAAGATTCAAACTGTCATTTTTTGGACAGAACACAATGGCTACTGTAAACCTATCACAAAATACTAAATTAAATATACGTATTATTCCAAATACTCAAAACACAGACAAGCAAATTCGTAACCCAAAAATACAATTTAACCAAGCTGGTAGGAACTACGTTCTTCCAAAACTCTCAGATCTTTATACCAAGGACAATCTCATACCACAAACCATGTCCCATCTGACTAGTACTGACTCACAGGAAAGGAAAGCCTACTGAAACATCCTGGTGAGTTACCAAATCTCTGTTGCTTATACCCCACAAATTAGCTACAAATTAGAGCAGAATTGTACTACTCCACAACAGTTTGGCAGTAAAATAAAAAGGTGCAGTACTAGCTTTGCTGGACCATTCACAGAAAAATATCAACATATTTTTCCTATTTCTTTTTTTATTTTTTCCTATTTCTTTATTAATTGAATATTTTGTAGTTATAGACAGAGAAAAAGGAAGGGTAAGCTTATCTTTTACTCTTAAACAATGAAATAGCTTTACAGTAACCCTAAGTCAGAACAAAGGAATCTTGAACAAGTTTCTGTGGGGTATATAAACTTGGTTGACCAAAAAAAAAAAAAAAAAAGTGTGAAATACAGGCATGGGAGAGTTGAGGGCAAGACAGGGGAAGTAGGCAGCACCACAGACAATTTCAATTTGTTGCAGCTGTAGGATTTAAAAAGAGGCCAACCTTGTGATAAGGTCCCTTAGCCCAAGAGACTAAAAAAACCGAGAAGCTCAGACGACCATCAGCTGCTGAAATCTGCAAAAACTCTCCAAACACAAATTAACCTTCAGTCAGGAGATAAAAGACTAGCTGCAGAAATTGGAAGTTGTTAAAAAAATGCTATAAATGTCTGACAAATCATAGCAGCAGTAGCAGGAAAATTTGCAGTACATACACAGCATCTTACCCATAGTCAGATAACACCTTCGCCTTCCCTCAAGAGAAGAGGAGGTTTTCTTTTGGATTGGCTGTGTTTTCACTTTCTGCCTTTATTGTAGTGCACATTCTCCGAAATTGCTTTAGTTAAATTTAGACCTCACTGATGCTCCAGAGACCAGAAGTTATTAGCTTGCTGGAGGTAGAAGACATGTAGATCCTCACCACGCCAAGCTTACATTTAACGCAAACCTTTCCAACGTCCACCATTTAATACTCCAAGATTATTTTCCATAGGGATCCCTTAAATGTTTAATGGTTTCATTAAAAAAAAAAATAATTCTTTCATTGCAGAAATATATTCACTTCTATAGTAAAGGTCAGCAGAAAAAGAGGAACCCAACTGTGGGGAAAAAGAGGGATGTTCTGATCCAAGACTGGATAACAACAGACCACTAACAAGTCTCCACACAACACACTTTTTTTCAGGAGAAAGTCTAGAAAAATATCTCAAGCTCACATGGCAAGAAGCAGAGGGATACAAAGAACAAGGACTGAAGCTATTTAAATCCCCCTGTCAATAGCTTACAACATTTTATAAGTCACTAAGGATCAAACCTAAAAATACGTCTTTCCATTTGTATCAACATATTTAAAAGGCAGCCTTATTCAGTTAGTGAGAGCAATCAAAGACAACTTCCAGCCAAAGATCCTGCACCTCCTGCTAACCTAGTCAGGACCCCAACCTGGTTCTTCAAGCGCTGAGGGCAGGTCTGGGTGTTGGACACACAGCACATAAATGCTCTGCAAAGAGCCAAACTGCAGGGAACCACATTCATCCAGAGGTGCTGCCCCCAAAACTGGTGGTACCCACACTGCAGGTAGGAATGCAGGTTCTAACAACTAAATGCACCACTCATTCTCTAAGAAAACAAAACAATCTGAAAAAGAAAAGGTATGTTTCCTTTGGCAAACACATGTAGACACTTTTTGCTAATCACTGTAACATCAACTTGGGAGAAGTTGAGGAACTGAATGGGGTTTTACCTCATTTTCCACTATTATTTAAAACAAGCCTCCATACTTTCTGACTTAAATCAATGTTTTCTGCCTCACCCATAAAAAACTTCAATCCAGAAATACTTACAGAAATTAAAGAGTCAGTAAACACAAAACACTAAAGATTTGTGTCACCAATGTCTCCTCCCAGAACCAACCTATTCCCTACACATAGCTTTACAAATTCTGTGATTCTGTAACTTCACAAAGAGAAGGGTTCAGCTTAATGTGTGCTGCATTGTAGCTGCAGAGCCCATGGGACCAAATAAACTGTCCCTGATGTGAGCAGTTCCAAACCGTAATGCAAAGCTCACAGAGACAATACCTCTCATTACATCAACTGAAATAAACAGGGAGGAAAAAAAGGCAAGTTTTGACAACAGAGGCCTGCCCTCAAAACCAGCAGTCTCACTTCACTGATGGCCCCACACTGTCACAGTTCCAACAAGCACCGTGCTACTGCTGGACCTCATCCGGCCACTCCAGCTTGTCACAACGACAGGAGATCACACACAACAAAACCCCAGGTAACCTAGAGATGCTTACTTATGGCTAATCAGCCAGGATGAAGCTGATCCCCAGCTTATCACAAAGTAAATGAAAGCCTTAACAAATTAAATCATGTTCAGCACCATTTCTAAAACCATCTTCAGTACCAGCTCAGCTGAATCTGCAGCTGATACTGATCAACAGCAGGCAATTCACAGCAAAAAGCCCTTAAGATTGACTTGCAGGAAATATAAAGGAACTTCCCACAAATGGGCCAATTGGATCATTCCTCCACCCCTACAGAGTGAAAACACGACTCCACCTGATCACTCCCCAACTAATACCAAAACTACCAAAATGACCAATCACAATCAGCTACTGGAGCAACCAGAAACAAACCCAAACCCTTGTATTTCTTCCATGCCTATATTCTGAGCCAGCACAGTCACAACAGTGCAATGCTGGAACCACCAGCAAGCAAAGGTTGCCATCCAGCAAGCCAGTGAGCAGGGCACGATCAGAAACATTGGGAATAGCAAGCCATCCCTCATGGACAGCTGGAGAAACTTTCCCAGCAATTTAGGAATTCTGCATCCAGTCTGTTTTCACACAGCAACCAGTGCCCGTCAGTCTGGTCTCGTGGTGCAAAGTTTGTCCTACTGTCACCCCATTTCTGAATTCATTCTTTCAAAGTGAGAAGGAAGATGACGACTTTTGGTCAATAACTCTGACAAAGCCATTATCCTAGGGGTATTAAATGGGGAGATAAGAACTTCAGGGCTTTGCACAAATCATATTAGTTCAATTCTCAAATCCGGGTAATGCTTCTTTTCAAAGTATTAATTTCATTTATTCTATTTGCTCTCCCCCTCTGTCCTGATAACACAAGTGCACATGGCCCCTAAATGAGATCCTCCTATTTTATAAGTTATAATCCTCCCTTTCTAGAGTAGTAATGAGATGTCTTCACTTAATCGCGTTTATTTCCCCCCCCAGCTTCTGCTTTTATCCATTCCCATTCCACATTGATTTGTCTCAAAGGTTTCAGTGAAAACCATCAGGCAGGGAGCCACTGGCTCCAAGAGGCTCCTGATGCATATGCTGCACATGCTGCACAGCCTTCAGAGATTACAAAAGCAGAAGAGGAGGAAAGAGAGCAGCTTTGCTTGCAAAGTTTCCTTTGTCGGTAAGAAGGAATAAAAAAAAAAAAAAAAAACCAGAAACCCAAAAGGACTGTGAAGTTGAGAGAAGACATTTTGATTAATTGGAATGGAAAAAGGAAAGACTTCTGGTGTAGGGGAACAGTGAAACTATTCACAGCATAGTGAAGCAGTTAAATAACTTGAGTCCGACAACTTTGCAAGTTCCTCACACTAGAAATAGAAAAGGATTTAAAGATAGCTGTATTAATTCTTGGGTATTTCACATGAGACTTAGGGTATGCCACCAGTATTAGTTGAACACCCTGGGCCTTGCTCTGAAGTACATATAATCCTTGTTGTGTTGTAAGTACCCACAGCATTAAATTATTCAGAGAGTCCAGTCAGCATCATGATCCTGCCGCGCTGTACAAACAAACAAGACATTTTATCTCTAATACAAATTGGGGAGAGTTCTTCTGCAGCAGCTTAGCAGACTATTTCCATTTAAGCCAGCTCCCAGGGTTAATCAAAAGCCATATTCAGTCAAAGAGGAAAGTGAATGCTGCACTTTTACTTAAAGAGCTGTTTTGCTTCTTAAACTAAACTTTAAGGAGTTTTACTCAAAACCTAAGGTATCTAGAAGGTAAGTACCTTGTTCAAAGCCATTAAAAGAAACAGAAAGATCAAGACAAAAATGTAGAACAGGACCCAGGCACATAACGCTGAATCCCTCTTGAAACCAGTGCACCCCTTCAAGGAGAAAAAACAACCAAAAACACACAAACCACAATAAAATAACAATAAGGTTTAATTTGCACCCTGCCCCATAAACAATAAAGTAACTGGCTCCAGAAGCTGTCAGCAAGTTCCCCATCAAAGGTTAACTCTAGTCCACGCTCTCTTCAGAATGTGCACTATATCAAAAGACTGAAGTGCTTCATCGCAATATTGCTAATAATAAAAGTCAGTGAGTGAAAATCATAAAGAACAGATTAAATGACAAGCAACATTCAGCACAATCAAAATGAAATCATTTCAAAATACAGCTATCATACTTGGATTTATGCTCTACAAGTGGTAACGTTAAAAGAAAGTGTTCCAGTACTGCTAGAGACAACAGTACAAGAGAGGGATGCTAATCACCAAACTACTGATACATTAAAGGCACAAATATGTTAAAGGCAGCTCAAGATCTTACTGCAAATATTAAAAAAAAATAATAACACAAAACTTTTTCATTATACACAGCATGATTCTCAATTTTTACTAAATTAAGTGCTGCTAGAAGCAAATTATTCCTTATTTCTTTCACAGGAGTTGCCTCATTTTTCTCTGGCTTCCATAGTAGGTCACAACAACAATAAAAACAACTCTGGAAGTTTTTCCCTTGAGCAGATAATTTCCAGTGTTATCTGCACCTGGACTACCATTAAGTACCTTGAGTTCCAAAACCATCTTCTGTCTGAAAGAGAAGACTGACACAGAAGAGATGACAAGTAGTTCACAGTCAGTATTTGCCCCACATGCTGGGGCTAAAAAACAAGAAACACTCAAGGCCTTTTCTTAATAAAGGAAGATAACAATACTGGAAGACATGATTTGAGTAGGTTTGAGCCAATACATTAAGGCAACCATCCCAAAAGGAAACCATAGATGAGATAAAGCAAATCCGATAGGGATCTCAATAATTTAAAGGTCTGGCCAAAAGAGTTCCTGCTTAGAAGCTGACAGACAACAGCTTTGACCTCATCTTTGCAAGAACAGACCAAACAACTCTATTTTTTAAGGATCTTAAATTTATGACTGATCAAGAGATAGTTAAAAGAGCAATGAAATTTAACAGTTTCTCATTCTTGCACCATATTCTGGGCTAACACACTGTGGTAACTATTTATCACAAGGGGAGCCTGATCAGATTTTTGCAGAGCATCAAGTGTGCAGTATCTGGGTATGCAACACTGCAGAATTAAAAGCTAATCCAGATAATAGCTTTTGTATGTAAGCAATCAGGTCCCAACTCATTTTAGAGGTGCCATCTTTACACTTCACAAATACTGCTTCACTCTGTCAGTCACACTTCTCCAGGATTACTCTACACCTCACTGCAGGAGGGCAGGGCTCTTCTTTGAGCCTGGCCACAGCTTTAGATTGGACAATAAATCCACCAGCTTCTTCCCCTTGCTCTTACAGGAGCCAGTTAATTACATTCATAATGAGAATATTCTCTTTCTAATGGTCTGCTGACCCAGATGTCCTGTGCAGAGGAACGGTAGTCACCTGCCTCAGACATCACTATTCCAAAGCTCAGCAATGATGCAACATCCCATGGTCAGGATACAATCTGCATACAAGGTCAGGATACAAGAAGAAATTTCCTACAACACAGCTATTCACGTTTTATTTATTCAAGTTTTATTCACACTCCCTGCCAGCTACACACCTGCTCTGTTCTCATGCTTTCCACAAGCAGCTTCTAGGGAACACTATCAGGGATGGGTTACAGCTAGAAAGAGCTTTTCTTTGAACTACTGTGACCATTTTTATATAAATTTTATTTATTCAGTCCCCAAAATACCCTTATATCATAGCCTCAAAATGCTTCACAGCATTACCCACGTGCCTGGGTAAGCCAAGCCTATTACCATTCAAAGTATAGAAAAAACACGCTCACAGAAGGACTCTTCATTTAAATCAAGCAAAAATCAATTAAGCTACAGACCAGTAGCATGGAAGAACAATAGCAAAGACCATCACCACTCCACTCTGTCCTCTCCCTAAGCCATCCTGTCAGTATGTACCAGGCAAGGTGAATTACTCTGTCTAGTTCTCAACATCACAGCCTAAATGAACAGGCAGTTTGACATCACACCCCAACTCCTCATACCACTGCAGGGCAAGAAAAAAGGGCAGTTCCACCAAGACTCTGCACTGTTTACCGGCAGTACACCATTGCCATCGTAATGCCAGCATTTAAAAGAAAACAATATGAAGTAGTATTATGTCAATATTAAGCACAAATGACAATCGAAATGTACTTCACTGTACTTCTGCCTCCAGCACTGCTATGACAACAAGCCAGTGGGTCATGTCAGCAACACCAAGGTGCCTCACTAATAGTAAAGGCTGCAGCAAGAAGTTCCCAAAAGTAAGTCTGCCTGCTGGGCAAGAACAAATTGGTTTGGGAGTAAATGGTGTGCACAGAAAGGGTTTATTCTTCCTGGCCCCTAAAAAGCAATCTTAGACCTTCTTCAAAATGTTACCATACTTGACAGTTTTATAATAGTTCTTCTGTTACCAGACTCATAAAAGACTCAGACAAAAGAAGACATTATTACTTTTTATTAATTTGTGTATATGCTCAATTATATTCTAGAAAAAACAGCAAAGTCTCAGGATACATCAGAACGTATGAGCAGAACGTGATCCTGTATATATTGAAACATTAACCTCACACACTTGAGAGTTCAAAAGAGTTCTCACTAGCTAGACAAATATACATACATATACACACACCACACTCCCTGCCACAGGTCAAGCTGTCCCCAGCACAGCCACTGCTTGTGCCTTCCCCTGCAAGTCTGGCCTTAGTAGCCCTGCGTGACACGCTGCAAGTGGAGCTTGCAGCTACACTGTGAGCCAAACATTAAGCGATGAGTGGGGGCTGAGGAGTGTTTCGGCCTAAATCAAATTTATAAGCTCATTACACAAGTGGCATTAAAGGAATCCCCACAAGCAGAGGTATTTTAGCCTGTCCTGCAAGGAAACATAGCGGGGGCTTTGTTACTCACCAGCTGGGCTGTTCTCTGCTTCTCCTCGTTAATGCTGTTCCTTTCCCTGGCCTCACTGGCTGCTTCTCTTTCCCTTTTGGCCAGACGGAGCAACTCCTCTTGGACCAGAGCCTGTTCTTGCTCATACCTGTGCGAGTACCAAAGGCAGAGAGAAGGTGATCAAAGGACTTCTGGCAACAAGGTCGTGGCTTAACACGGACTGCCACTGCCTATACCCAAAACACAAATCCATAATCTATTTGGCACAAAGTCTGCTCACAATCCCTTTACTATCACCAGGAATTCAAAAGCCCAGTAAACCTTAAACATGACCTGCAACTCCAGCAATGTACAACTCTGGCACCAACAGTAGACATAGCACCATGAGAACTTACATATTATATTATATAATAATTATATATATATTATATACAGTTATATTTTGATCTGTTAAGTACTTAATTATGACCTGAAAACAGTGAGAATAGGAAGTAGCTAGCTAGACAAAGACATGCTGCTTTGGAAAAGACCAAGGAACACACAACAATGGACGTTTTCTCTCATCCTGTCACTTCTTGCCTTGGAGAAGAGAATGAACCCCACCTGGCTACAATCTCCTTTCAGGTAGATACAGAGAGCAACAAGGTCCCCCAACCCTCCTTTTCTCCAGGCTGAGCCCTCCCAGCTCCCTCACCTGGTCCTCATCAGAGCTGTGTTCCAGCCCCTTCTCCAGCTCTGTTGCCCTTCTCTGGACATACTCTAGTACCTCCATGTGTGTCTTGTCATGTGGGGCCCAAAACTGAACCCACGATTTAAGGTGTGGCCTCAGCAGGGCCGAGTGCAGAGGGACAATCACTGCCCTGGTCCTGCTGGTCACACTATTTCTGGTACAAGCCAGGATGCCATTGGCTTTCTTGCCCACCTGGGCACACACTGGCTCATGTTCAGCTGCTGTCAAACATATGCTCATCATGCTCAGACCGAATAAAACACATATGTATACACATATATATTCCAAAAGGAGCTAAACTATTGTCTTCTTCAAGAACTTCACCTCACCTCCTGTACAGTTCCTGCTCTGCGGCAGAGTCACTTGACATTGGTGGATGGATTCCTAGAAGGAAGACCAGAAACCTGTGACAACTACAGTACATGACAATCCTTCATCACATCATAAGTTATTTTAGGAGAATTTCATATCGTCCATCAAGAGAAAAAAAAGTGAAGAAAAATTAAGTTTGACGGATAAGCGTTTGAATTTATTAAATAGAGACACCAACAGCATCACCTTCAATCAGGCACACTGAACAAAGTGTGCTACAGAAACTTTTAGGTAAGGACATTAACTCCTCAAACCCTGATATATCCTGAAACACAAGCATGGTTTTAGTCCTACTTTCCATTTCCTTCCTCTAGTTCCATTAAATCTTCCCCTTGACCTCCTGCTTTCCTTGTAATTACAAGGCATCCCACAAGTGGAGATGAAATTATCTGATGGAGTTCACGCCATCCATAAGGCTAATCTACATCCAGGCAAGATGTAGGCTAGCAGCAAACAAATCCCTAAAAGCAAAGGCCAGGTTCTCTAACTTCATGTTACTCTGGATGCCTTAAACAAATCCACCCTGTTAATATATACCAACAAAGTATATTTGAGAACCAACAGAAATCAAATAGTTTTCTGACCTGTAAAGAAAGAAATTCAGAAACCAAGTTCTCATCACCCACTTAGCCAGCTGTACTTCGACAGACTACCCTTCCCAATGAGCTTCTTTCCAAAGAATAAAAAGCAGCATTTCCCCCACCCATCCACAATACACTCCTGGGGCATGGAGTGCATACAAAGAAGACAAGGCAGCTTACCAGGAATGAAAGATAAACTTCTGCCTTGCTTATTGCATGTTCATCTGAAATCCTAAAAGAGTTTACAAAGTGATACAGGCCAATCAAAGAGCTCCTCTCATAATGGAGGAGCTATATATACTCTATAACATGCAGTGGCAGCACTACTGAGAGGTGTGTCCAAACAGCCAACAGACCCAGCAGTACCTGTAGATTTGGGTTTCCCTTCTGCAGCCAGTGAAGATGGAGCTGTGCCATTGGATGCACGGGGAGATCTCTGGCTGTCCCTTTTACTTTGAGAAGATTCTTTCATTCGGTTCACTACATCTTCAGTGAGCTGAAACATGTATAGGACGTTAGGTAAGATGTTAACCAGGTCAGCTGCTGGTGTACATTTCATTGTGAACACTCTCTATTTGTTAGTTTCCAGGCTACTACAGAAATATTGCATTTTTAAAGAACGTACCCTATCAGTAAGTGATAAAACCTCCAGTCTACTGCCTGACCCTAAAGACTTCACTAGACAATGATAATCTTCCACAAATACTATTGAAGGTGGAAAGAACTGCTAAACAAGTCAAGTCTGTGCACAGGGAAAAATTTACCAGAAATAGAAGGAAAGTAACTGAACAGGTTCTAAGTCCACCTATCCATCTTTCTTATTCTTCCCCCTGCTTGCTAACCCAGTTCAGCATGGCAGAAGAACTGCAAACCATGTGGTAGAGAACAGCTGCACAGCCCTCCCACTCACATGAGGCTGCAAACATTTTTGCAATTTCAACTTCATTCTCACTCACTGACTTGGGTTCAAACCCATGAAAAAGAAAGAAAAGTTCACTTGGAAGTTTCCTGGCAATTCAAAGGGCTTCTCACAGCACTGTTATGATTGACCCCTTACTCCTCCCAAGTGCAAAGGTTCTGGCTCCAGAATAAAATTAAATGGGGCTGCTTCCCCCACTAGGCTGGTAACAGTAGAAGACACATTTTCAGCTATGCTACTGCTGTCCATCTTAACAGCATTTTTAACATCTTCATTCTACGTTGTTATCATGCCCAATGCCTGATTTTAAAGGCACAAATCCCTGTCTATATCCTATAAAGAAATACCAGGCAAAGACAACTTTATCTCCATCAAACACTTTAAGAAGGAGATAGGCACACAGTTAACTTTAGTCAAGTAATTAATCAAAATGGGATAAAAAGTAAGAGCCACAGCAAAACACACTCTGCAAGCTCATTTTAGGCAGACCTTAGGGGAAAAACAGATAAAAGCATCAAGAAACAACAGCAGTGGAAATTATGGTAGTATTAAAAAAAAAAACAAAAAAAAAACAACACCCAACCAACCAAAGAAGAGTCTCAATGGGGAAAGAAAACATTCCTTAATGAAACCACCACTACTCTCCCGGGTTTGTTTCCACAACACATACACGTCAATTTCCGATCAAAGTTCAAGCAGCAGCTTCCCACCGTCCTTCCTAGAAACACCTCGCTATTCCCACAGTCCCCTATCCTCCTGCCTGTTCAGTCAGCGGTGCTTTGCTAAGATTGGTACCATTACAAGGGCAGAGCTGTATCCTCTCGGATGCCCTCAGAGCCGGGCAGCATCTTTAGCATCAAACTGCTTGCAAAGCACGAGGCAGGGGCAAAACGGGGTCATTCAGCTGCGAGGAGGGAAATACGGCTGAGAGCAGAGTTGGGAAGGGGAGGTGAAGGGCGGGGGTGTCCCCGCTCAACAACAGCCATGCCCAGGCCCCCAGCCCTCTTTCCGACCACTCTCCTGTCGGCCCGTCACCTCTCCAACCCCCTGCTCATCCAGCCTTCCAGGTTTTCCTCCCCTCCTCCTTGCTCGTTTCCCCCACTGGCCCCTCCCAGCCCTGCACCTCCTCCCCTGACCCCGCGGCCAGACCCCTCCCCATCCCAGCTCCCTGCCCTCCATCACCCGGCCCGGGTCGCCTCACCCTGATGCCCTGCAGCACCCGGACTTGGTCCCGCTCGTCCAGCCCGAAGGTGACCCTTCTGCCGCCGTGGCTGCTCTCGCTGCTGCCCATCCCGCCCGGGGTCTCCTCTCCGCCCCCACTCGCACCGGCTGCCAGGAGCGCCTCTGCCCCGGCGCCGCCTGCCAACATCCCCGCGCCCCATGGGCGGCGGCCGCAGGGCGGCCAATGGCGCGGCGCGGTGCTGGCGGCCGCGCGCGGTGCACGCTGGGAGCTGTAGTCCGTGCCGGGGGCAGGCGGCCCGCCCGGCGCAGGGGGAAGCGCAGGGAAAGAGCACGCTCCCGGGATTGCAGGGATCGCAGCTCCCATCCCGGTGTGCCCGCCCTCTACACCGCCCTTGGAGTGAACACGGCATCAAGCCCCCCGTAATACCTCCACTGCCACACGGCCAACTCTCGGGGTTTCTTTACTACGTGGAAATCATGGGAGAATGGGAACCAGACCACGTGTAGCGACAGGGAAGATAAGCTTCGTGCCTTGCTGGCTTATCTCCTAGCTCCATGACTGAGGAACCACGCAGATGTCATCCATCAGGGAGGGTTCACAGCCTGATGAGCCCCCGTGGGGGGTGCCCCCTCGGCACAGCTGGGACAAAGCATCCCACCTCACCACACTGGGAATCCCTCATCTACCTCCACACACTGCTTTTCTCTCCAAAGCCCTCGAGGGAGCTTATCACCACCACCACCACATCTTACCTCACATTTCTCTGGTGAAAAGCCAAAATTACAGTCTAGAACCTCTCACCAGTTTTACAGAGGCTGCTCTGAGGGCAGGATTTGCCTCTGCTTCTTTCAGCAGGACCTACCAACTCTGCTGTTTCATGCTGTGACAGGCACATGTGTGGGTCCTGCAAAGGTCAGGCCATTGCTGATAGTTCCTGTGGCCAGGCATGGCTAATCCCCAGCCTAAACGAAAGAAATGAGGAGATAATGTAAAACACAAGCAGCTGGAACAAGAAATAACAACTTTGGAGCACCTTTTCCAGACAAGCTTTCTGCATTCCCAGAAATACAGACCAGTCAACAAAGCCTTGGTATCAACACACTACTTATCTACTCAGCACACTAGTCTACTCCCTAGTAGTGCATGGCAGCAGTTTTAACTGTTTAATGTTTATTCTTCACTGCAGTGGATGTGGCAACCACAGCTTTGCCTCAGCACAGGACTCTGGCCAGCATTAACGGGGTAGTTGGGACTCTCTGGCCCCCCAAGATATCCAGGCCTCTTCTAGAGCATGTTCCTGGAAGCTGTTTTTGTTATTTGTGCAGTACCTTGTGTGCTGGGGACTCGGCCCATTGCCTGAGCTCTCAATTCAAAGGCATTGTGTCAGTTTTTTGCACCACAGAAACACCACACACAGCCAGTCAAGAGCAAAGGTCTGGCTAAAGCTCCCACCCAGGACACACTCACCTGCCTCCTGTTCATTTCTAGTCTGCCACCTGCTCACTCCACTTGACGGCCCACAGCTTTTGCACTGAAAAAGCAGTCATTCCTTATTCACCTCCTCTGACCTCTCAGGGTTTCACAGAACTGCACCACTGGTGAGTGGCTGGTGAGTTTTTAACCAGGCAACTACTCCTCCAGAAGTCTTTCCGTGACTTGTCACCCTGTCACCATTCCTTAGGCCCTTTTCAGGTGTAACTCCAGCCAGGTGGCAGACATCATCTGCAAAGATCCAGGAGGGAGAGTAGGCAAACAAAACTGCACATCACACCTGCAGCCGTGCCTTCCTGCAATCTCCAAGAGCCCAAGGATGCCCAGCAGGGCCCATGAGCTGTGGGACGCTGATGTGGAATCAGCCATGATAATGGTGGAGGAGCTGTACTGTAACAAACACCTTTCCACCTGCACAGGAGCAGAGGATCCCATCCAAGTTAACTCCAGCAGTAGCACCTCCTAAGGCAACTCTCCCACAGCTTTCTCCAGGGAGCCTGGAAGGAGCTCCAAAAGGTCTTATTGCACAAGAGCACGACCCAGTCCCAAGGCAGAGATGAAGCTCACCTGGCCATCAAAGAGAACCTGAGGGGTACTGACCCCTGCCAGCACACTGAGCTGTTACTCAGCTGTCATGAAACCACAGAATCACATTCTCCCAGCAGCCAGACAGGGTTTATTTCAAAGCCCAGAATAAGAAATAAGCAGGAGTCATTTCCAAATTCCACATAAGCCTTTACCCAAGCAACAGAGAAAAATATCCTATAGCAAAGGCCCCAGTGCTAGACATGCCCAGGAACAGCAAGACTGAGTTACTGAGGAGTCAAAGGTTTCACTGACAGTTACTTAAATCTGGAGACCATTCTCTGCACAGTCATCAGCTGGCCTAGTAATAGCTTTCCAAGAAGGAAAAATCCATCTCTGACAAAAGGACATCATGTTATTCCATTATTAACTGCAATATCTGTTCAGGAATTTTTTTTTTTTTTTAAATCTGCAAGTTATTTTTCATCTGTAGTATGTCTCATTTGAGAAATAAAGTATGACCAATTATGCCAAACTTAATTTTATTTTACAAACAAAAATATACATTTATTCTATATTTTCTCTCTTTTTACCACCACCCCCCCCAAAACACACACATAACACACTTCTGCTCAAGAACTTTGAAAACGGCCCAAAGCATTATATATACATAAATATACATCAATGCATGACCTAGTGCAGAAACTCCTCAGCAGCAGAACACGGGACACTCCAGAAATACTGAAGTCCTGCCAGCAAAGGACAGGATGGATGTGTAGACCACCAGCACAGGTGATCCTTCAGCACTGAATTCAGCTGGTAAAAAGACAAATTCATAACCTGCTCTTCATATCACCAAGAAGGGCAGGTAAGTCCTCTCAGACAGGATGCTGAAAGTCAGCAAAAACTCCTTGGGATGAAAAAGCCATTGCTCCTTTGTTTCCCAACTGCTTTGAGACCTTCATATCTCTTAGCTCTGTCCAAGGCCCAACAAGTCTGGGGAAGCTTCACAGGTTTCCCCACCATTTCTAAGGAATAGCAGCTTGGGATGAGTGTTGTAAAGCAGCAGTAGGAGCAGCAGCAGGACAATTCAGGCACCATGTCATCCATCCCTTTCAGAGCAAGCAGTCCAGCATGGCTCAGGCTGACTAACAGCAGTGACAGAGGAGCTTGGAACACTTCTCTAACATGGCAAGGGCTGACTTGGCCAGTTGTTTGTCCAGCCCTTATACAGTCAATGAATCGAAGAGAAACGTGAAAGGCTGTGACCTACAGGAGACAACTCCACTCTCACACAGACAAATGAAAGCCTTTTTTCCTCAAAAGTAAAATAAAACAAAAAAAGGGGGGGAGCATTGTTTCTTTTCAAGGTGCTAGTGCTACTTAGAGGCCTGCGGGGCAGAGTCCACAGGCAGACAGAGAGGCTGCATTGCTCATTAACAAAATAAGATAAGCAAAGGGCCTGCATAGTTTTAGCAACCAATATGAACTTGTTCTTAGCCATGTTTTCTTTCCCTATGGTGGGAACACCTGGTAGCAAATGCTTTCCTCTACCTGCTCATGATCCAAACTAACACCTCCACACTGCACCCTGCATGACAATTTCCCAGCAATTCTTACCTCAATATTCTTCAGGAATAGCAGTAAGTTGGGGCAAGAGATTCACACAGTCCCCAACATTTCAAATTCCCTGTTTCTACCACCTCTAGAGAAAAGCTGCTATTGCTTATAGCAGATCTCCACCTACCTAGAGGACTCAAGTAGGAAAGCACCCCTAAAGCTAGAGGAATACACATCTTCATCCTTGGAGAGCACAGCATGTCCCAGAAACCAGACTGATGCAGCTTTCAGATGAACAGTCCCTAGATTGGAACACACCATGTCTTGAAACTGCGTGCCAGACAGCTCAGATGATAGTCCCTTTTCCAGCATGGAAGAGGTTAATAAGAAGTTCAAAATAGTCTTTAAGTTAACCACTCTCTACATGCACATAAGTATTTTCAACATATTGAGCCATGAAACTTTCTCAGACCAGCAAAAATCTGCGGATCTGAACTGCAACATCAGAGGACACTCCCAGAGAAACACATCCCTCTCCCACTTGTCTCCCACCATACCACACTAGCCAGCTCTATTCTAGCACACCTAAGGTGTTTGGGAGTTTCTGGTCACTAAATACTGACAGCTCGGACTCATCATGGGCTTCTGCTCTGCCTCAAGCACCTGAACATCCCCGGAGCCTTCATCTGCAGAGTCAGCTTCCTCCTTCCCAGCATTCTCCAAGCCCCAGCCAGAGCCATGAAGCAGGGTACACATGGAAAATGCACTGACTTCACAGGTTTTATTCTTGAAACTCAGCCCTGACTCAGTGTTGTTACTTAGATTTTCCTGTGAGCTCAAACGCACAGCACTACAGCCTCCACAGACTGTTTCACAGCTCCTTCAGCTCAGCTAGACAGCAGCACTGTCTGTGCTTCTGTCTCCCTACTGTTCAGTCAATCACATCCATGCTGTGAGCTACCAGCCTCCCCCAAATGCTCCCCAGGCACAGAGAACAGTTCATTCCTCTTCATACCTCTCTTTTTCCCCACACACTCAGAACACTCCTTTTAACCACTAGCAACTCCAATTCACAATTTTCACCAGTGTTAGCTGCAATCAGGGATGAGCCCCAGTGACCAGTTTCCCTCCTCAGACACTGCTATCACCACCTATGCTGTTGCATTATGGCAGGACACAGGCAGCCATGCTGCTTGAAAAAGCCCAGGAAGACCATCTTTGGTTTCAACCACCAAACTCTTTCTATATATGTACAATACAGCAGTCAAATCAACACCCTCATCCCTAAACAACATTCCCCTTATTGGCAGACAAGGGCTATCAGTCACTGAAAAGGAAGAGATGCCAGCCAGGGCCATCTTCTGGATTATCTTCACATCTGGAACACAGAGGATCAGGGAAGTTCAGAGTTTATAGGATTATGAACAAAACTGTTCTCAGGTAGCAAGAGAAAGTGTTCTTTCCAAAAGGGTTTGGGCTGCCAACTTAGTTCCACAATAGGTTTTGGAAATCCTAAGGAAAAGAAGAGAGCCATGGCAGATAGCCAAGGACAGATTTCCGGGGGACATCCTGTGGTATCAGGGAGTTTGGAAGGAAAGGAATGAGACAATCATGTGAAGCAGGTGCCATGCCTCAGGCATTGATGGCTTTCCAGCGGTCACTGTCTACGCTGTTGATGCTGCCCACGTGGTATGGCATGGAGGCCACGTCGTCCAGGTAGGCTGTGGTGTCAATCTGAGTGCTCGAGTAGAACCCAGAATCCATTCCTTCCTTCTTGGCAACAGCGTAAGGGTGGGGTAGGTGCACATCCACATCCTCAGGTTCGTCCACCTGACATTTGTAGGAGAAAAGGATCTTCGGTTCAGACCTGGAGTGATTAAAGATTTAAAATGCATGTTTAAGCTATGTGGTATCACAGACACCTATTCTAACTGAAACTCAGCAGCCTTAAGAAATGGTGTATTCAGATCCTAACCATTCTTCACACGAGCTTTCAGTCTAGAAGTTTATGGCAGAGTAACTGCCATAGAGTACTCCTACACAAAGCTTCGGATGAAGACCTAAGAGAAATAAAAAATGGCAGAATCCTGACTCTACTGTGGGAAAAGTGTCATCATCTTTGGGAGTTTTGAATTACTGAGGGCAACAGCATCCAAACACTACTGGATTCGACAGCAGCCTGGCTACTGACACCAAAAAGAGAGTCAGAACAGGAGTCCACCTCAAGTTCCATCTGTGCACATCAGGGAAACCAAAACACAAACACTTGTGGATCAGCAGTTTCCACCTCTAACTCCAGTGTTCCCTTATAAATTCAAAAGGAAGCAGAGGTACATTTTTAGATTTTAAAAGCACTTTACATTCTTAGTTATTTTTAAAGCCTGCTGTTTCGTGCTTATGGGCAACAAAAGCCTGCGCTAAACCACTCGGGTTTACCAAGGTGCATTTCCCGTGAGTGGCCACAAGGCGGCAACCCCGGCCCAGGAATCGCCCTTCCCAGGGCTTTTCACTGGTGATTCTCGGGCCCATCACGAAGGGTGACCTGCAGCCAAAGAGTTACCTAAACCCCACATCCTTTCTACAAAGCTATCCCAAAGCCCAACCGGACGACCCTTTAACCTTCCAGGACTTAATCTGTCACTAAGCATTTAGCTACCACCTTCAGCAGAAAAACTTTGTACTACAGGGGATGCCAAGGCTGAAGAAGTGATCCTCAGAAATCTTCAAGGGCAGAAATTAAAACTGTTTCTCTAACTGGCATTCTAGATGCTGTCTTTGTTGTGCAGATGGAGAAAACTTGTGTGCAAAACAATTAAATGACACTATATACACTCTAAACTCCTATTCCTGGCTACTTACCCAAAGAAGCCTTTAAGGAAAGCCACGTAGATGAGAGGTGCAAAAAAGCTGAAGTAAAGGAACGTGGTAGCATCAACACAGCTGCCAACAGCAGAAGGGAACATGAAGGGATTTAGCATTCAAGCATAATACCGCTGGTTAACACCAGCCACATCCCCCTAGAATGATCCAATTTCCCTCCAGAGTGTCCAGAGGACAAGGAAAGTCTTGTGCTAAACAAATTTAAACTGATGCAAAGTACCAGACATTGTCATCAGAGTCTGTCACTGCTCCTAAACACTCAGAGGGAACCATGACAAACCCCAAGGTCTGACCGAGAGCAGTCTCAGTGCTCCCAATTTTTGACTTGCAGACATGACACTGATCCCTGCAGAACAAGATCCCAGGTATCAATAAGGATGTCTCCGTATTTCTAGCAAACAGACTATTTCCTCCCTTATTACCTATTATATGTGAGCCAATGGCCAGACATCAGTGGATATAAGCTATTCTCTCACTCACCACCTCAAGACCATTGCAGCACATGCAGCTCCACAACCTCTCCACTGTGAGTTTCCTGACCACTTAAGGTGTTATGGCACAAAACAGAACCAACAGGTTTATTCCTTCTTAGGAACACAGCACATCTTTGTTTTCTTGGGAGAGGCAGTGTTGAAGGACACTCAAAAGCGACACAAGATAGAGGGCTGCAGACCTCCTCCCTCAGCATACATACCACAGTCCTTCTATGATATCCACACAGAGGAGGGCACTGCCCAGGCCCTGCACCAGGTTCAGCAGTGCCAGGATGGCAGCATAAATATAAAAACTCTTCCGGGCTGTGGGAAAGACATGGACACAGATGAAGCTCAACCTCAAACACCAGACTAGTGCAAATCTGTTTGATGGAGATGCCAAACCCAACACAAGCATCTCACCACCTTGTCTCTTTAAGAACTCCTGAAGAATTAAGACTGTATTTCCCTGTCCCATGCTGGCAGGATTGATGGTGGTATAATGGACTAAACCATACTCTCCTGCACGTGTATATACCCATAAGATGGGTTTTGAAAACATATGGTTATGGCAACACATGCAAAGACTTAACTGGCAAGCATCTGGAATCAGTGTCAGTCACATAATTGAATGCAAGAAAAACAAACAAAAAAAACACCAGCTGAACCAGAAACTGTGCCCTTACAACATACAGCACTAATAAAATTGCTCAGGAGACCCCCAAGAGGAGCCGCAGGCCATGCTGGACACAAAGCAGATCAGGCCCAGGACCTGTGACATGTGACACTCATATCCCCTCCCTCAGGGTACACTGAGGTACACAAGATGCCAGGACTAGTTAGAGAGAGAAGAGCTCAATGCAAACACTTTACTAATAGACAGCTCTATTCAAGGATTGCAGATATTCTGCAACAAAAAAAAAAAAAAAAAGAAGCATCATAATAAAGTAGAAGCCCATATAAAGACTATTGAGTAGCTCCCATTTAGGCTTTCCTTCCCAGGGGATGACCAGCATGCACACTAACATCATGCATGCCTTTCAAAGGAAGCTGTTATTAAGAAGTCCTTTCTTAGGTATCTCAGAAGATTATATATTTACATTACACCTGTATCATTAACCAAGCAGTAGGTCTTGTTTTCTTAATGTAATTGTTTAGCTACTGAAGTAGCAGTGTAATTGCTCTTCCTCTGCTCTCCAAAAGGCACAACATACTATTTTTTTCCAGGGATAAGTTATAGTCCTTCGCTGTGTTATCTGTACCCTGAGACAGTGGAATGCATCTGCAGCACAAATGCATACAGGAACCTCTTACTCCCACCCATCCTTTATCCTGGCGCTGTCTCCATCTATACTATGGAAAACACTACAGTTACTTACAGGGCAAAGAAATCCGGTCCTTCAGGGGAGTTTTTGGAAGAATCACCACCAAGGAATAGACCTGTTGAGACAAAGAACTAACAGTTCCGAGGCTGCCTGGCAACTGAACTCAACCATCTTTGCAGGGATGGTGTATGGTATCACTCACTCCTTAGATGTCTCGGGGCAGAGGTACAAACCCCCGATATTAAACCCTGTGCAGATGTGAAGGCCCCACAACTCACCCCCAACAGCCCAAAACTGCTCGTCACTGAGAAACAAGGGATGGAAGAACATCTAAGAGGTAATTTAGCTGCCCCAGCTTATACCACTCTCACTGCACTTTTATTGCCTCAGCTTTCCTGTCACATGAGAAGCATCAATGCTGCGCTGTATGAGGCAGGAGGGGGAGTAGGGCATTACTGTACACAAATCACCCTCCTTGCTCCATTTAGAAAATACAAAGCAGCTGTCACAGTGCATAACACATTCCCAGTACCAGAAAGAAGAAACAGGAGCTGGCAAGCCAAAAGTGTCTCCCTCCATGGCCATAGATGTTGAAGTCTTCTGCTGAGAGGTGGGCATCAGGGTACAGGATTTCCAGGGTGCCCTAGGAGAGAAGTGGCACCAAATGATTCTGTTACAATATCTTCACTGAAATGCATGTCTGGACAAGGGACACTGTGTTTAAAGAAGTTCAGACAACAGCTGGCCTGCCCCCAAGACCCAACCACTGCCCAGCTTAGACCAAGTTAAGCTCACACAGAAGAGAAAGAAACTGAAGACAAGAAGTCAGGGGGGGAAAAAATGTCAGGAATCTGCATCTGAAGGAAACTGGTATCAATGACATTCCAGAAGAGAGACTGAGTGGATGGGGGCTGCAAGCAGTTGTCTGTTTGAAATAGACTGAGAGCTCTCAGTCTATCTCAAGAGTAGACCTTTCTGTTGAATTATCCAGAATACAGACAACTTGGGAAAGGACACTGTCTCACTCACCTAAATTTCTGAAAATGGCATGAACAGAAGCTACTACTCAGAAAGTGAAGAGTGAGTGTAAGCACTACTGAATCCAGATATAGCTCAAACACTTGATATTTAATGAGGCTCCTCCAGCTTTATCATGTGGTAATGATCAGCTCACTGCCTGCACAGGCCAGAGCCTGGTCACAGAACAAAGATCTGTGTGTTATTCTGGTGCTGCCTTGAGCATAGAGACACAGGGCTGACCACTGACAAAGGGAGGAGAAGAAACCCAGACACAGATTGCATTGTTCAGAGACATGAAGATGTGGCTAATAAACTGAACTAGCAAGCCAGCTGCTAGTTTGAAGAGAAGAAAGAGATCTCAGCTCTGAAAGAGTCAGCAGACAAGAGGCTACTGCAGTGCCCTTACCTGGCAATCACAGCTCAGGTTCCTCCATCTAGTTTTCATGGCCCTTGAGGGCAGATTCAGAACTTGTGGCTCAGATGTGGAAAACCTCACTCCTGTTCCAAGGTTCACTAAACAAGGCAGTCCATGTAAACCTCATCTTATTTCTTCACCTTGGCTGAGCTATTCATGCAGTAAAGAGGACAAGCAGATACCATCTGCTTATACATTGCCACAAGCATTCCATCTTGTTCCAAAACCTCATCCAGAGAGCAAAGCTGCCACTTCCAGATAGGAGTCGCACACTTAACTGCTTACTCTTCAAGCAAAGTCCCCTCTTTTGCAAAGATTAATCCTTCTGCTCCAACATACTCACCTGGGTGACAGAATATGCCAGAGACAGCACAGTAGTGATTGCCAGTACACGTTTCACACTTGACTTGCTCTCCAGGTGACCTGTAATTAAGGAGTACAGAAGTGACTCAGGATGTAACCCCAACACTGGTTAAAATCAGGTTTTTTTCAAAACCAATACAGGAAAACACTTGTATTTGCAGAGGCCTTCAAGGGAAGGTTAAAGCTCACTTAACCCTGTTTGGAGAGTTGAGCCTTTTACAGACTAAATAATACTTATAAAACAAGAGATTTTAACTTGCTTTCCTCCTGTCCACACTAATATAGAGAAAAGGACTAAGTCCTTCTGTTGGGGTTACAAAAAAAATAATTCAGGAATGACTCCAGGATCATATACACTGAGATACTGTAAAGCTTCTTTTCAAGAAGAAGAGTTGATGGGAGTCTAGGATAGAGAAATCTGTACTGGAATATGCTGGAGCAGGTAATCTCCACAAGTTCCTCAAAAGATGAAAAAGTTACTGTTCAGGTGTCCCACAGGTAGTAACCCACCTTCCAACCCCTCTCCTCTACCTCTGACCCACAGGAAGAGGCATTTTTAGTTGCATAACTGAAATATGTAGAACTACAGACTGCAGGTACAGTTAAAGCATTTGAATGAAGCCAGGACGCAATCAAACCTACTTAGGATAGAGGGGATAGATGGGACCCCAAAGGAACCATCTTAAATAAAATGGGGTTGAAGTAAAGATCAGACTGTTGATCTTGGCATAAGGCTTATTTACCTAAGCTGTGCACTCCCTCACCATATGCATGCAGGACAAACAAAGCACATAAAAATCTTTCAATCACACAAGCCATCTGTAAATACAATCAGGCTCTCAGCCACTTCTAACTAAAACTCCCCACTCTGTCCTTTGTATTTATTCTAGAGTTTCTTCACTTTATGGAATCAGCATCTCCATGAACTTCATAGATGCAGCCTCTGTGGAAAGAAAGAGAATAGAAAACATTCAAAGCACTCGAAAACCTCCTGACACGTACCAAAGGCAAGGCCTAGAATCACCACACTCAGCTCAATCGCCAGAAGGAAGAACCTTGTGATCTCCCACAGGATCTGAGGGATAACAGAAACCAGATAAACATGATTAGATGGAGCCAGGAACCATTTCGAAGTTAATACAGCAAAACTCCAGGGGATGGCAGCCTCTGAATGAAGTAGGTCACTTCCAAAAGCCCTCCTCATGATTTGTAGGGATACTGATCACCTGCTTTTTGCAAGCCCTGTTCATGCCTGTGAAACAGAACACTTGTGTGGGAGTGAGCAAAGAGCAGAGAGGGGAAGTGGCCACAGTTTGCCCCAGTTGAGGATCTGTCACTTGTCTCAGATGTGTTCTTTCTGCTGTGCTCCCGAGGAGCACAAACCCATGATGACCTCAGAAGTTAAAGTTCCTAAAGTAGCAAATATGCCTGAACAAACTCTGTAGTCTTCCTCTTAAAAAGCTACTAGTTCTTAAATCTCAAGTATATGCAATCCTATCCCTCCCTTTTCCACCTTGTCATTTGCAGTCTCATGTTTTATTTGGTGAAACAAGACTAATAAAACAGCAGGTGAGGCAACTTTCCAGGGAGTCATGCAATAAATCAGTGCCAATCCTAGAACAAGAACGCAGATTCTGGCTTGTTAATCCTTTTCCTCTGAACGCTGAACAGTACTCTCTCTTGAAGATACACAACATTTTAAGAGGCATTTGATGAGACACTTCTAATCTCAGCAAATACACTGTGTGTGTATTTATATATATGAGAGAACACACAATGGACAGGACAGAACACATGTTTACAGGAAAAACTGACAGAGTATCTGTCTTGCTATATGACTTCCCGGCAAGGTGCATTTAGCAGCAGCACCAGAGCTGAAGAAAAGCACCTTCCCACCTCTTCTTCATTATTCAAGTCCTGGACCTATATCTGTTCAATGGAGGTGAATAAAAATGCTACAAACATCCAGCCACTCACCACAAGCAGCACATCACAATACTTTGACAGGTAACATTAAAGGGAAAAGCAAGAGAATCACAGTGACCCCAGAGAATAAAGCCAGAAGACCTGTACACTGTGGATGGCTCCTCTTTCTCTTAACAGCTCAAGAACTGCAGAGCTTTATGGCTTAAGTACTGTTTTCCTACAAGTCAAATGACTACAAAGGAACAGCACATACAAAGCTATTTCCTGTTTGCTAAGGGTTCACCCTGTGCTCAGTGTCTGCAAGGACATTCAGGTGTCAGTCTCAAAAGGGAATTTGGTTTTATTTGCATTCAACACAAAAAAATTACACATTTTCAAAGAGTCACTTGAATCATGCAAGAGTAACAAAGGCCAGGTCTTGCCTATTCGCTAAAGGTATCTGAATGTTTACCTCTTGCAAAGCAGAATCACTTCACCCCTGCAACAGGAAACTTTAGCTGCCACTATTTGTGCACCTATTTTAGGAAATCCATTGTTTTACAGCTCTGGATGTTGTGATGATTTAGGTGCAGCTATTAGAACAGGATTCCACAGGACACATAGCTATGAATACTGCAAAAACCGACATTCTTCTTGTATGCACGTAAGAGGAAAGCCATAGCAGATTGCTGTGATTACAACTGCACAAAGCAGAGCCCCTAAAGTCAGTGTTGCACCTACCTTGTCAGCAACTGTGGCAGCATCAGAGGCACTCACAGTCATGGAGACAACAGCACGGGCGATACCAACTAAAGCCACCACAAATACCTGCAAAAAAAGGTAACAGAAGTGAGCTCATGTCAAAGGGAACATATGCAGTAGCGACTAGAAAGTCTTCTTGAATACCATTTCCAGGTCAGCTTTCAAACCTGATAATTTGTCCTAAGAGAGAATACTGTTAATTTCCTGAAAAAGATTCCTCAGACCTGTTAGATATAGGAGTGCTGACTTAGAATTTAGGAAGGAACAAATTGCCTCAACTGTCTGACTAAGCTCTGAATTGTTCTCACCCAGTCCTTACAGCCATATCTTTACAGTCTTCCCACCCTTCATTCCACTGGGGCAGGGAAGGAGAAAAAAGAAAACAGAAAATATATCCCTCCAAATTATAAGATCAAATGGTTGGTATGTCTGACTAAACCAATCACATCAGATAACAGAAGCCACTCAACACCAGCTCAGCTACCACACATCAGATCTGTGACCAAACTAAAACCTGCAGTTCTCTCACTCCACACTGACAATGCTCAGGAATGCAGAGGAAAGGTCACCTGCAGCCAATAGCTTAAAAACATCTTACCTGCTGCACTGTGCAACAGAGATACCCAAGTCACCTCATATACCATTTAAGCATGACAGCTCTGCAAGGCTCATTTACTAACCCCTGTGCTGTCACAGCCATATTATGCAATTAAGAGCTCAGTTGGATACATCTACTCTCTGCTGTGCAGACTTACCCTCCAAAAAATCAGATTTTACAAGATAAAATTCTCTAAGTCACAGGCTGATCCTAACGATGCAGGTATAAGCTAAATCTATCAGAGAACCAAGAGTCTGAGCTGATTCTAAGGTGGCTAGAGAATGGAAATGACCAATAAAAGTCACGTACACCTGAGTATCTCCTCCTTAGTGGCAGAGGGGATGGAAATGGCACAAAAGAAGAGTACAACAATCCATCCTGCAGTGGAAAACACTGTGACAAGACACTGACAAAAAAGAAGTATCCCTGAATATAATGGTGTTCTAGAGCAGCAACAACTTATTGGAGAGGAACACACCCTTTTGTTTCCCCTCTAAGCAGGTAGAGGACTCTTCCTAAATCTGTTAACTTCACATTAATCACCGACTCCACAGGAAAGCATTCCTTCAGGACATGCCAAACAGACAACTGAAAGGAAATCCTCACAGAACACACTTCCATCCTCATTTCCCAATAACATGCTCCAGAAGATCAAACTGAACGAAAGCATTTTCCTCCAAGGCTGTGTGCTGGTTTTGGCTGGGAGAAAGTGAATTGCCTTCCCAGTATCTGGTATGGGACTGTGTTCTGGATTTGTGCTGGAGACTGGGTTGATAACACTGGGATGTTTTTGTTACTGCTGAGCAGCAATTACACAGATTCTGCCTCTCACCCCACCAGCAATTTGGCAGGGGGTGCACAAGAAGTTAAGAGGGGGCAGCTGGGACAGTTGACCCAAACTGACCCAAACCAAGTGGCATCATGTTCAGCACCTAAAGCCAGGAAGAAGGGAACTTTCAGAATAATGGTGTTTGTCTTCCCTAGTAACCATTAAGTGTGATGGAGCCCAGCTTTCCTTGGGGATGGCTGAACACCTGCCTGCCCATGGAAGGGGTGCATGAATGCATTTTTTTGTTTTCCCTGTGTACATGGCTTTTGCTTTACTTATTAAACTGTCTTTATTTCAACCTATGAAATTCCACTTCTCACTTTTAGTCTTCTGATTCTCTTCCCTGTCCCACCAGAGGGGAGTGAGCGAGTGACTGCCTGGGGTCAAGTTGCTGGCTGGGGTTAAAACACAACCGGCTGTTTCAGCACTTTGTTTCTCACTCCATTTTGAAAAAGGCAACTGCATTAAGTCAGTTTTCTTTTCTTCCCTTTCGTTTATCATGAGTTTTGCTTTTCAAAGCCTTTGGCACAAACTTCTTCTGACCATGTGTATTACTGGAAACATGACAGAAGATTTAAATCCAGACTGGAAAAGGCTGGTAAGGGTTGAAACATGCCAATCCCTGCACCCAGAGAAAGATGCCTCCATTTAACCCAATTCAAACACACAGTCACTTCTACAACCTGTACTAATGTCACTGAGAAAGAGCAAGCACAGTGAGACAAGTCAGGATGTCAAAAAGCACCTGTGATAAAGTTTCTGAATGATATTTTTTAATACATTCAGGTAGGGTCTCAGCTGCATTTATGACATAAGCATAAGACACTGGATTCCAAGACATCAAAGCAACAAAGGAAGAAAAAAGGAAGAAATTAAATCACCGTGGGAGAACAAAATCCTCTCCAATCCAGCAGATATAGTCCCACAATCTACTAAGAGCTGAATTCAAACAGTGGGGAAAAAAAAAAAAAATAATCTGTGTCTACTTCTTGTAGTAGACCTTCAACAAAACCCAGATTTTATCCCTGAAGGAGCTAGTCTAGGTTCTCCCCACTAGTTTGTGATATTGTTCATGAGTGGTAATAAAATAACCACTCATCAATTCAAAGACATGGAATGGTACTCACTAGTATGTAGAATGTAGTGAAGATTGGGCTGGAAGTGACCCGGATTTTGGCCCTGGCAGAGGGCAGCTTCCAGAGAAGAAACATAAAGAAAAGCACATTGGGAACCAGGAGCAGAAGATCCCAGTAGCGGACTCTGCAAAAAGTAAATAAAACAGGTTTTCTTCCTGTTCTTCAGCCTCTAGAAGGGAAGGCACCAGCCCCAGTCCCTTCTCAACCAAACTCTGAGAAACAAAGCTCTTTCCCTTGGGCCAGGGTCAGACTGTATTCCCATTTCCTCCGACTCACCTGGACTTCCCAATGTCCTCATAGAGCAACAACAGGCACTTGTGCGGCACAGTGATGTTCGTGTCGTTGATCGCCTGCGTTGTCATCGGGGACAGAGTTGTCACATTATCCAGTGCTGTCACCAGGGAAGTCGAATGTGTGATGTTGTCAGACATGGAGAATCTCATCACAGACACCACGGACTGGAACATCCTGTCTTCCCGCTGGTCCGGGTCAAACACAGGCAAGACACCCACAGCAGAGACAAAAAACAACATTAAATCAGTTGTGAGTCAGAGCTAAAAAAAAAAAAGACACCCTTGACATTAGGCCCCTGCACAACTGCTTCCTGCTTGGTACAGCAAATTATCATCATCTGGAAGACTATTACACAACAAAAAGGCCACCTGCCCTTACTCTGCACACAGCCATTAGGGTGGACAGTACAAAACCACTGTCTTGTATCAGAGTAAGAAGCACATTCAAAAAGGTGTAATAACACGTTGGATTAAATGTTGTGATTCTTTGAGCTTTGGCAGATTCCTAGAAAAAAATCAAGAAGCAATACATGGCATCCTCAGATGGAGACAGAAACCCTGCTTTACTGGGACACTCACTGTTGTTCTAGCTCCCAAGATCAAGAAGTTACAGTCAATTATTTGAATTCAACTACTACAAAGAAAGGATGAAGGTCCCTACCAAAAACCTATTCTGTCACCAACCCTGCAGTCTGAGAGCAGGGAGAGCCTCACATGCTTCTACCTAGACTGTACAGAGTCTATCTTTCAAATCCAACATTGGCAAAAGCCAAGATTCAGCATTTTTTTCATAACCCTCTGCAAGACAGCAGAACTACTCTGGTTTTGAGCAGAGCAGTGAGGCTGGGAAAAGACAGCACCTAAAACCCTGTTAGCATAAAGTTCTTCAGCTTCTTTCCATCCACCAGTCTCTATTGCACTGCCCTTCTCAGACACAGATCAGCATTGTCACCAGCAGCTTACAAACCCAGACCCAGATGCAGCCCTACCTAATGGGTTTCCTAAGCTCAGACCCTCAGGCAGCAGAGCACCTAGTCAGGATCACAAGATTCTGATGTCACAGCGCTCTGTTCTTTTGCCTGCCCTACCTTACACCTCTCCTGCCTCTCAGAAAGATGACACAACAGAACTTCCCATTCCCCCGATAAAACATTTTTGTATGGCCTCCCCAAGAGAATATTCACAACTTTTCCACCATCTGTCCATCCCCAAGGCCCTGCACTGCTGTGACACTAACTGTCCTTCCAGAAGTTAAAAGGACATTCTACTCTGCCATCCATAAAACTCCATGGGCTTCATGGCTTTGTTGGTGGCATTGGCAGAAACCAAACCAGCAGCACTCCATCCCTCTGTTGGTTCTGCAATTGCCTTGGAAGTTTAAGTGGACTACAGCACTTTAGATTAGGATTTAGTATATACTAGAGTTTTGGCCTGATTTACCTTACTAAGCCTGGGCCTGATTTAAGGTACCACCTGGTGCAAATCTCTCCTTTTCCAACCCTAAAGCAGCAATGCTCACTGTGAAGGTACTTGAGTAGCTACCAGCTGAATACAAACACAGGGTTCAATCACCTCTCCTGGCAATCCCCAGGTGATCACAGACAACACAGATTGAGAAAAGATGTCAGGCAACATCTTAAAGATGCACAATGCCAGGGACAGCACTCAAGCAGTCTGTGCTATAACTAATCCAGGACTTATCTCAAAAAAATTCTCTGTTTGACTTCAGCCCTGACTTGCCTGGTGAAAACTGACAGCCCCCATGACAGGGCTCAGAGGGTGTTTTCCCTTAGAGGTTCTGGGTGACTCACAAGTTGGAAGAATCAGCAGAGCCCCATGTCATCTGCTGAGCTTCTGGAGTTCAGTAGCACCTTCCCCACAAATTGCTCAAGACTGTCAGAGGCTCTTGTTTCTCTTCAGAGGCTGAGACTCTTCCCAGGTTTTCTAAGAGGCAAGGGGATCATACCACCCTCAGCCAACAAACCCTCCCTTCAATTCATCCTTGCTGACAGAGACTCCCTGAGCTGGGATTTTCTTTCGTGACTGTGGTATTCTCTGCTGCCCAAAAGACATCACTGTAAATAAACACACAGACCTGGAAGGATCAGCTTTGCCTTTGGCAAATCCTGGGCCAAAAAATCCTAGTTCAAGTAGAGCTTCCAGCAAACACGCTTCACATTCACAGCTTATTTCTACAAATGTCCTCTCTTCCCTCCAGCTTCTCACTCCTCTGAATTGACACTGTTGAGAAGGATTTTCTCTTCACAATTTTGCTCCATTCTCTTCCTCTGAAACACCACTATATCTTGGTAGCAGCAAGGGCAAGTATGGTCACATTTGCCAACATACGAAAACTTCTACCCTATTTTTAAAAAGGGTGTAAAAAGGCAAAGAGAAACCTCACAGATCATGGCAGAATAACACCATCAACTGTAAACTATCACAACCTCCTAATAGCTCTTCTGGGACAAAGAATTCCATCTGGTTGTCACATTGAAAAGAGCTTGAGTATAAAGCTACAAGAGATTTACATTAGAGCAAACTTCTTATGAAAAGAACAAATAGTCTCCATTATTTTCACTAGAAGCCACCACTATCACACCACAGCAGCAAGCTGCTGATAAGGAGAGGAGCTGACCACACGTAATAAAGGTCCAGTCACGAGGTTTTAAAGGGCAAAGAGGAATCAAGCTCACCTCTCAGCCAGGCTGCTCACTACAGTCTGGTACTTGTATTCTTCCTCCCCAGATGACATGTACACAAAGCAGAGCAAAAGAACATCCAACATGATAAGACAGGGCAGCCAAGGTCATCAGCCAGACAGCACACTGGTCATGCTTTTCTAATAGCTAAGGCCAATAGTAGAGATGTGGAGAACTGGCCCAAATCACCAGGAAAAATCCCACAACAGGACCAGGAATGGACAGCAAGGATCCAGCTAGGATTCGTCATGCCCAGCCACACTGCTCCTTACAGCACAATGTCTCGTCCTAAATAAATCCAGTCAGCTGAGCATATCCAAGAGCTCTCACACCACACCCTCTCCCCACAGGGCTGTCCCCTCTCAGCCAGCCCAGCCCTTCAACGGGGGCAAAATTATCCAGAGCTGCATGACAAGAAACCAGAGCCGCAGTTGTGGTCTCCCCTTTTCATCCAGCAGGCAGATCTATACACCAGAAAACAAAATAAAGTGGTTTGCTACACTCCAGCCAAAGTCAGGCTGACTTGGCCAGGGCTGATTCCTCAGTCCAAGCCCTGGACAAGCTGCATTTAGACCAGGAACACCCTCGAGGGCTGCAGTGACAGAGTGCTGGGGAAGGATCCACTGCACCTTCAGGGAAACATTATCTCACCAATGGATTTTGCTCTTCGATTCATGGCACCATAACAGTATCAGAGTTCAGTGAAATTCGGAGCTTACCTCAGTGGCAATTCTCTGTGTTCTCAAAGCCCACCTACAAAAAAGTGAATTACACGCTGCCAGAGTTTCAGCTCCAATAAAAAACTGAAACTCTTCCTCCTCTCGGCAAACAGTATCAGAAAGTCCTGTAAGTACAGACCATGCTGGGGTTAAGACTGCCCCTTACAAAACGCTGTTTGTGCAATAAAAATGGCACTGACCAGATCCCTGCTTAAACACAACTGTTACTTCAATAATGTAAAAAGCTTTTAAAAAATCCCCTAACATTAAAAATAAAAAAATTTTTAAAAAAAAAAAGTGAGGGTTTGGGTTTTTTTTCTCTTCAACTCTCATTCTTGGTCACAACAGCTGCATTTTGCATTTCGTCCTCAAAACTCACAGGAGAGGGCTTTTCCCCCAGTGGCCCAGCACCTCTTTTTCTCCCGGTTTCATTCTCACATATCGTTCGGAGCTAAGCTTAAAAGAGAAAGGAACTGCAACACTAAAAACCGACCAAAGCAAAATACCAAAAGCAGAAGTACCAACTATAAGCCAAAAGCCTCACGCAGAGAACCCCGGCCCAAGGGGCGGATTTCAGAAACGCGTCTCCCGAGAATTCTTGCTGTTTTGGTTTTGATTCCCCTGGAAGGCGGGAGCACAGGCAGCAAGAAAAGTAACAGCGCGCGGCCACTCCGTTCCAGGCAGGCGGGGACGCGCTGCCCGCTCCGCAAGGCAGCGGAGCCGGGGACCAGCCGCAGTCACATCGCACCCTCAGCCGGGCAGAGCTGTCCCGCGGCTCCTGACGCGGGGCTGCACGGGGAGGCCCCGGGAGGGCCGCGGCTCCGGTATGAGGCGCCCCGGTGTCTGTCCCTCCCCGTTAACCCCCTCCC
>VXAY01006537.1:1699328-1725808 GCA_013399855.1 Oxyruncus cristatus
TGCCGCTCCCCTCAGCCGAGGACCGTCGCTCAAGAGCGGCCCGAGCGCGGCGCGCAGGGACCGGGCAGGGACGCGGCCGCCGACACGGGGCTCGTCGGCCGAACCCGACGCGACAATTGAGAGACGGTCCCCGGGAGCGCACCGGGGAGACCAATCACAGGTCACAGGGGCCGAGAGAAATAGAGGCACGAGCCAATGGAGAGAGGCGAGAGGCGGGACTAAAGGGGCGGTTCCCGCCGCGCTTTAAAGGCGCCCCGTCCCCGCGTCCCCAGGTGACCGCGGAGTTCGCGGGGTCAGAGCCTCCTGTACTGCCCGGTCTCTGTCGCTTACAGCCCGATCCCACCTCCCAGGCCAGCCCGCACAGTCCAACATCCAACGGTGAGTGCTCCCACGGTCACACGCTTCTGCGTGTGTGTGAAAACAGGATACATCCGTGCAGGAATTCTGCAGATGCAAGCCAGGGGAGTTAATAATTCAGCGAGATCCGATAATAAGTTCCTGCAGAGGAGAATGATTAACAACCCGGGAGCTTGACTTTTAAGGGAAGTTTAAAGCTGACGAAGTAACTCGGCATAGCTTGGACAAAAGCTGCTAAAGGAAAACACAATAATTAGCAGGAATTCAAGGTGCAAATACCAGGGAAACAGACATTTAAGTATTGTAAACAAGGAAGTAACTGTGATAAATGAGCCAAGATTTATAAAGGAAATTAAAGGAAATAACCAGCTAAACACCAGCATATTACTCTCAGCAGTAACAGCTGTCTGACAGGGAACAGAGTTTTCAGGGAGAATGCTTGTTATCTGAGTCATTTCAAGGACTGGAGGATACACTTTGGCATTGTTTTCTTCTACCCGTGGCTCACCTGTGGCTGCAGGGATTGCTTCTATAGGAATGCAAGTTTTTTGCTAAACTGCAGTTTGTTGTACAGAGCGTAAACATCTTTAGAGGATCCCTATGTTGGTCAAGTTTGCATGCCCTGGTCTAGTGAACAGCACACACAGAGGGTTCCAGGCCCACCACATACATCTTTCTCAGCTTAAATCTGCTTGATACCTCTTCTTGGGTTAAATTTTCCAGCTACATCTCAGCAAGTCTCATGGGAGGGATGTACTCAGAGACTGTGTTACCTGCCTCATTCCTATTCCTCTGATTTTCCACTGGGTGGAAACAGGTTTTCATGCTGGTGTCATGCCTTTGGAATGACATCTGGAGAAGCCAGTCCTTAGCTTGTCTCATCTCACAGTGGTGTTCAGGTTAATGATATGTTGCAATATTTTGATGTGTTCTATTTATGGATCCAAGCTCAAAGGCTTCTGATCTCTGTGTTATAGAAGGGACACTTCTGTATGAAGAGAGGTGGGGTGCTTCTGCCTAAAAAGTGCCTTGGTAACAGAGACAAGTGAAATCCATGTCTTCTCACTTGTAGCCTCAGGCACTTACTAGTTGAAGTGTTACCTCCCACATAACTGTGTCAGAAGAGATTTTGCTTTCCAATCCACCTGCTTTTTCCATCTGATTCACTCTGAGGCTAGAGCCCAGCGCTTGGGACACCAGATGCAAAAGCTGTCTCTTGGACAGAAGACCACTGGGTGCCACTGCAAGGACCGCTGACACTTTAGGTCCTCCAGTCCTCACTGCTTATGTGAAACAGAGGAGGTGGGGGAACCACACTTATGGCTCCTTTGCATTAACAAGCCTTGCCTTTCAGCCCCAACATGGCGTATGCAAACGTAACTCTGCTCTTCCCACCTCCAAGGACTGCTCCATGTCCTTTCCCTCTCTTCGTCACCTCCCCCGCCAGGGCATAAAGATGGCAGGGCTGACTCCTCTGTCCTTCCTGTGTCACTTGGTGTTTGCCAGGCTGAAGCAGGACAAGCGGTGATATTCAGCAGCCTTGGTATAACCTTGAGGGCCTCAAGGAAAGCTGGCACTTGGTGCTGTACCCGCTGCACTCTGCTGTGCTTTGGCAATCTCACCTGACTTGCAGGTGTCAGAGGCGGAAGGTGCAGACCTGGTTTCCAGGACAGCATTACACCCTCGTATCATCACCAAATTCCCCTCTTCTGGGACATTTTATCTCTCTTCAATACTCTTTCAGCTTTTATGATATCAGTCTCCTGGACAGGATATTACTTCTCATCTGAAACTGCTTTGCTGTTCAGGTATGAACACGTGAAGGGACAGATGTGCTTGTCTTACTTCAGAGCTGCTCTACCAACCTACTGATTTCTAGTACTGGGCATATATTTGCACCACAGGATACCATCTGGGCTGCACTCCTGTGTCTCTGCCCTTCTTTTAAAGGGGAATTCAGTCCCCAGGGCTCCTCTTGTGCTGTAAGGAGGCACTAGTCTGCAAAATCCTAGTGGCATCATTGATATTCAGGAGTCTGGTGCTCAGCGAGCATCTCAGCCCCCTCACATGCCCCAGTGCATCATCTCTAGTGCAGCAGAAGGAACCCTGTCCCATGCATAGCACCAGCCTGATTTTAGGGATGGTTTTATCTGCCTAAGCTCAGTTCTCAAAGAGACTGAGTGCCCAGGAGTGCACAGGACCACTTGTACCTGGCACACAAAGAGAACGATGAAAACATAGGTGTGGTGCATGGTCTTCTGGGAAGGACAGCAGAATAGCTGTCTGTCCGTCCAGCTGTCCAGTGCCTGGAGAGACAGTGGCACCCTGTGGTGACACCAGTTCATCACAGCGTGTCACCTGGGCCTTGTCAGACAGCAACACCTTACCCAGGTCCTGGGCTGCCTTCCCTCAACCCGTAGAATCATAGAATCATTTAGGTTGGAAAATTTTGGGTATTAGGAAAAGATTCTTCACTGAAAGGGTGCTCAAGCAGTGAACAGGTACCCCAAGGAGGTGGTGGAATCACTGTCCCTGAAAGTGTTCAAAAAATGTGTAGATGTGGTGCTTAGAAACATAGTCTAGTGGGGATCTTTTCCAGTCTTCATGGTTCTGTAATTCTGTGACTTCTAAGATCATCAAGACCATGGTGGTCTTTAATAGCCTACAAGTGGGAGCATTTTGGGGGGTCTCTGTGCCTGTTTCACTGAGCACCAGCCAATTCCCCATCATGTGTCACAGAGAAGAGGCTGAGCCACCCTTTCCTATTTATATCATGATGCTCCTGCTTTGCTATATTAGTACCAGTCTGAGTCATTCAGCTGGGCTCCTTGAAGAGCCATTTCAGATTGTCAGCTGCCTCTTCAGTCACTTTTGCTTCTGATGTCTTCTGTTTCATGGTCACTGTCCCATACTCAAGTGCAGCCAAGAGCAGAAATAGCCTGATACTAAATAGTGGTGAGAAACCCTTCAGAGAATGCAGATCTCCAAAATCCAAACCACCTGCTGTTATGCAAGAGCCTGTGGCCTGGAATGGAAGCATGTCACCTCCCTGCCAAACAACAGCCCGTTGTTTGTTTTGTCTGTCTAAATTCCTTTTCCAGTTTCTGTGTGACAGGTGCTCTTCTTCTTCAGTTGCTCTCCCAAATGGCATTGCTTGCTGCACAGAACAGCTGGGGAGACAGATGTGTGTGTTCTCCAGAACAGCTCCGATCAGCTCCCCTTGACTGTTATCACATGCAGGCTCACACACACACAAAATAAAAGCCAGAACCTCCTTCCAGCCTCTTGCAGTTTTAGTGAGAAGCAGAACAAAGGTGATTCAGCTGGGTCATTGGCAAACCCGGTCAAGCCAGACTTGATTACAGCTGTGAAAGAGGCAGACATGAGCACGGGAGTTCCCAGGGGGATCTCTGCCGTGACTCGGGTTCCCGGTAGGAGGAGACCCCTCGAGCTCAGAGGGAAATGCCCAAATGTTTGCCAGTTTGCCGCTGCCTCTCACCAGGGGCCAGACTCCCCTTGGCCGGGGGTGACCAGGGGTGTCCCAGACTCCCTCCTGCTCCAGGCTTCCGCCCCGCCTCATCCATATTCACAAGGGGGCGGGGCAAATGCGTCCAGTCTATTCATTATTCATGAGGTTTCGCGCGCTTTTGACCACGTGGGCCGGTTTTCGCGCGGAGTGCGGCCGGGCAGGAAGCGGCGGAGATGGCGGTGAGCGACTGGGACTGGGACTGGGACTGGGACTGCGAAGCCATGGAGTTGGGGTGCGGGCCCCGTGTCCTCCGCGGGGAGACTTGGCGCTGCGGTCGGGCGGGGTCCAGAGAGGATTTTGGGGCAGGGGCGGGCGGAGGGTTGGGGGGATAATGGGGGTACTCTTGGCGGGGGACACTCGAAACGCCGACGGAAGTTTCCCCCGTGGCCTGCGCTGGAGAGGAGAGCCAGGCCGGGACAGGATCGGACCCTTCTCCTCTGCTCCGGCTGTGCTGGGCTTGGAGGATGGATTTACCCCCGACCCCCAGCCCCGCCATGTGTTTCCATTGTCATTTGCGAGGAGGGTTAGTTATTGTTATATCTCACCGGTGATCCGTGTCCCGCTTCTGACCGCCGCCCCCATCGCAGAGGCCCCTTGAAGCACTGTTCCCCCTGCGGCCCCGGGCCCCCTGGCCTCACCCCCTCCCTCCTGCCCTCGCAGGACTCCTCCGAGTCGCAGACGGCGGTGACCAGCCCCGTGCGGAGCTCCCGCCGCGGCGATGCCTTCACGTCCAGCCCCGGCCGGGACCTGCCCCCCTTCGAGGATGAGTCCGAAGGACTCCTGGGCACCGGGGGGCTCCCCGAAGATGAGGAGGAAGAAGGGGAAGAGCTCATCGGGGAAGGGATGGAAAGGTAAGGAAAGCGGTGGGAGCCAGCTTCAGCCGAGGGTTGTGTCCGGGGATGGGGTGCTGGGCACTGTCAGTGCAGCCAGTGATGTGGAGGGGGGCTGTGAGCCGTGGTTGGGTCCCTCTGTGTGCTCGTAGGTGGGGTGAGAGGGCTGAAGAGCTGCTTCACAGTGGGCAGAGGTCGGGGGCATGTTGTCGTTTGAGTCCTGGGAGAATTGAGCAAAGCTGGGAGCACAGTGTCATCATAGTCCAGAGTGGGTAAAAACCAGGATCTCCCTGGATGCATGATGTGCATCCAGCCCAGCTTTTTACTCCTGCAGGCATAAATTTGGGTTGGTTTTTTTTTTTTACTGCCAGGCCTGCCGGCAAGTTGAGGAACTTCACAACGAAAAGGCTTGAATGCTGGCATTCCTAATCATGGTTCCAGAGCCTTGGTATTTGTAAGGATTGCTGCTGGAGCCTTTTGCTGCAGGGCATCTGTGAAGTGCCTTCCTACTTAACACTTTCTGTCTTGCTGCAGAACTACTGTCCTGACACCTGCCCAGCAGGAGCCAGAGAAGGACTGCAGAAGGGCTTTCCTGGCCTGATTCCATGCTCTGTGTGTGTCCTAGGGACTACCGCCCCATCCCTGAGCTGGATGTCTACGAGGCAGAGGGCCTGGCCCTGGATGATGAGGACGTGGAGGAGCTGACTGCCAGCCAGCGGGAGGCTGCAGAGCGAGAGATGAGGCAGCGGGACCGGGAGCTGGAGCAGGGCATGGGCCGCATGCGGAGGGGGCTGCTCTATGGTAGGTGGAACGAGCTGCGCCAGGTGGGCTGCTGATCCTCCTGTGGTTGACTGTAGCCTGGTCAGGGGGGACTCTTACCCTCAGGTTAGCAGGGAGGTCTCTAGAGCTCCAGTGTATTTGGGCTTGGTGTGTTCTTCTGTGTTACCACTGAAATAAAGTCAGGATCCTGGGCCAGCATCAAAGGGGTGGGATTCTACTAAGTTCATGCTATAGGGTTTGTTGGTGTTGTTGTTCCTGTAGAGACTTTTGTGGACTGAATGGGGGGGCCTTTGATGCACTTAGAAGCCTGTCTCTTGTGCTTCTGTTTCTGTCCATTCAGTGAACGTTTCCTGTTGCAATACAAATCTAACTATTCACAGCCCTGAACTCTTCAGCTATGTTGTGGAAGATGTAGGAGCCACAATAGAACTGGATTTAGGCTGGGCCCGGCACGTCTCTTAGTTTGTATCCCAGGCTCTGACCCATTTGCTTCCACAGCCCATGTAATCTGACTGTGACTAATCCAAGGAGTGGGAATGGGAATCCCAGCTCTTCAACAGTTTTTCCTCCCAACTCTTAGACAGCGATGATGAAGATGAAGACCGTCCCTCGCGGAAGAGGCGGCTGGCAGAACGGGCTGCCGAAGGCATGGAAGAGGAGGATGAGGACATGATTGAGAGCATCGAGAACCTGGAAGACATGAAAGGACATTCAGTGCGGGAGTGGGTTTCCATGGCAGCTCCCCGCCTTGAGATCTACCACCGCTTCAAGAACTTCCTGAAGACTCATGTGGATGACCACGGGCACAACGTCTTCAAGGAGAGGATCAGTGACATGTGCAAAGGTAAGGCTGGATGATTAGAGGCTCTCTCTCTCCTCTTTGTGTGGGTCACAGTACTTTGTGGCAGTCTGGTCCAGAGGTGGATTTTTTTTTTTCTGCCTACCCTGTTTGTTCCAGACATTGAGTCAGCAGTTTAAGAAAGTCTCATGCTGATGGAGATAAATGAATAATGGAAACATGTCTACTATCTTCTTTGCTTCTGACTGACTAATTAGAAGGCCCCTGGCGTCTGCTGCTCATTAATATTCATATTGTAGAAATGCTAGCAGAAGATTATGTGGGGCAGCAGACAGTGGTCTGCAAGTTTGTGATCTGAAAGAGACAACAATTGCTTGCTGTCTGCGCCAGTTACTTTCTCACACTGGAAAGTGGATTATCCAGCAAGGGTACACAAATAGAGCTTGTGACTTTAGAACTGTGTCAGTGTTGCAGCCTTGTATTCTGACTAGGCAGTGCCAGAAGAAGCAGTCATTAAGGCTTTCATTGATTAATTTTAAAAGCAGAAATTGTCACATCTAGGAACAACTCATGTAACTGTACTTGTTGTATTTCTTCTTTATATTCAGCAGAAGCTTGAACCATGGAACGGGATCAGTTTTATACAGCTAGGAAATAAAAGGCATTTGTCTCATCCCTTTCCACAAACATAAGACATAGGAGGTTTTTTGCCAGCCATTCAGCACACATAATGTCTCTCCTATTAACTTTGGTTTCCTGGAGGTCTCTGAGAGAGTTGTGTGTCGGGCTGAGGCTTTTGAATCTCAGCAACGTTGAGCCTGGGAAGTATCTGTGCAGAACTAGGGAGAAACAATCACAAGCTTGGTACTGATGAAGAATCATTTAGAGAAATCAATTTAAAAGAGTTTTCCACCTATTTTCAAATTGTTGACTTCAAAACATTTTTCAGGGAAGGTGCAGACATCGCAGCCTGCAGGATACAGGCTTGTCTGTTCTGGCTGTCCTTTGCAAACCCCTTGAGTGAGTAGGCTGAAGTTATAATTCACCCCCTCTTTTTCTTAAGAGAACAGAGAGAGTCTGGTGGTGAACTATGAGGATTTGGCAGCCCAGGAACATGTCCTTGCCTACTTTCTGCCTGAGGCCCCAGCAGAAATGCTGAAGATCTTTGATGAGGCAGCCAAGGAAGTGGTGTTGGCCATGTACCCCAAATATGACCGTATTACTCAGGAGATCCATGTCCGCATCTCCCACCTTCCTCTGGTGGAAGAGCTGCGGTCTCTCAGGTAAGCAGCAGAACTACCAGCAGTGGCTGTGGGGCCTGCAGCAGGCTTTGGGGGGCTTGAGAGGGCTCACCTGTGAGCTAAACCTCTGGGTAAGTCTGACAGGATGACTGAAGTTATCACAAGAAAAAAGTCATATTAAGGATGAACTTCCAAGATAAAACACAAACATTGGTAGGAAACTTGTGCTTTGTAGCAGGAATATTTCTGTAGGATGTTTTGCCTTCTGTGCCCTGCAGCCAGGGCATCAGTGTCCAGTCTTTCCTCAGGCAACTGCACCTGAATCAGTTGATCCGGACCAGCGGAGTGGTGACAAGTTGCACAGGGGTCCTGCCTCAGCTCAGCATGGTCAAATACAACTGCAGCAAGTGCCGCTTCATCCTGGGACCCTTTTTCCAGTCCCAGAACCAGGAGGTGAAACCCGGTTCCTGCCCAGAGTGTCAGTCTCTAGGCCCCTTTGAAATCAACATGGAAGAGGTAAGAGATGATGTGCTTGCCTTGATGGGCCTGGCTGCTCATCCTGCTTCGTTGCCTGTTCCTCCCAGCCCTGCCTTGGTTCCCACCTTTTAAACAGCTTGTTGTAGGGAGAGGGGTCTGCTGCTATATCCAGGGGTCTGTGAAGATAGCTCTTGTCTATTTGAGCTCTTGACCTGAATGTACTCAGTTTAGCAGCCAAAAGTAAGTTACTGTCACGTCGTGTTTTGATTGAATCTTTTGCCACAGTCATCTCTGTGGTACACAGTGATTTATCCATATTTTAGAAATGCAGACAGAGACTATCCAGCTCTCGTCCTTCTCAAGTTAGATCAGTATGTCCTGAACTGTCAGCTTGGGAAACCAGAAGACAGTAGCAAAATCATTAATGTGGAGCTTCTGACTTTCATTCTTTGCTTTGATACCTTTAACCATCACAAGTGAAGCATCTTCCTCCCAGGAACTGGTCCAGTATTTGGGTGGACAAACACTGTGGAGGCTGGAACACAGTGATGAGATGCAGCAAAGTGCTTTCCCATCCCCGCTGTTGTCTGTCATATGCTGCAATTGTTCCCCACAACCTCCATCTTCCCGTACCCTTAGTTTTCTAACTGAAGGACAGTAAGTCTTCAAATGGACCTTCTCTGGTGAGGTGAAAAGCATCAGCTGTGCTGGTGACTGCCAGACCTGCTGGGTGACTTTTGTTTTGTTCTGCAGACAGTCTATCAGAACTACCAGCGCATCAAGATCCAGGAGAGCCCTGGGAAGGTGGCTGCTGGCAGGCTGCCCCGCTCCAAGGATGCCATTCTCCTCGCTGATCTGGTGGACAGTTGCAAGCCAGGGGATGAGATTGTGAGTACAATGTTCAAGTCCAGGGAGAGCACAAAACATTTTTAAATTCTGACAGTGACATCACCGGAACATCTGTGGGGATGTGGGGAGGGATTGTCCTTGGATGCATTTGGGCAGCCACTTATATTAAAATGGAGAAGGGGCTGCATTATACTGTGCAGGCGCTGACACAGCATTTCCTGCTTCCCAGGAGCTCACAGGGATCTATCACAACAACTATGATGGCTCCTTGAACACTGCCAACGGGTTCCCAGTGTTCGCCACTGTGATCCTGGCCAACCACATTGCCAAGAAGGACAACAAGCTGGCTGTTGGAGAACTGACAGATGAAGACGTGAAAGTGATTGTGGGTCTGTCCAAGGATGAGCAAATTGGGGAGAAGGTGGGTCACTTCAGAGATCCCTTCTTGTTTTGACAGCTTGCAGTGTCAGCTGGCCAAACAGTGGTTAAAGGAATCTTTAGAAATCCCAGTTCCCTCTGAATGGTCTTCTGTAGCTCTGAGACAGCTGTTGATGAGAGTCAGTTATAGGATGGAACTAAATAAGAAAAGTTTCTTTGTACTTTCAGGGGTCAAATTTTCTATTTCTCCCCTTCCTTCTCTGAGCCTTCTACATCCCAACAGGGCTGGAAGACAGAAGAGAGGCACTCACACTGCTTATATCTGATCAGTTTTCTCTCCCTGTATCTTGAAAGCAAATCAGGGGAAGTATTCTGAGAGGCCACTGACTGTGTCTCCAGTGCCCTTAAGAGGGTGTTATTACTTACTTTAAGCTGTGGTAGAGATGTTAGCTTTGTTTCCTCTGTATGCTAAGGCCTGAACCCAACACTTGAAAGAACAAAGCTCCTGGATTGGTGTGTGTTCAACCTTACTTGGCTCAGGTTTAAGCTTTGTAATGGGGGACTTCATTCTGTTGGATACACTAGATGTGTTGTTCTTACAGTAACAGCTGTTGCAGTGGATGCAGAAGCTTCAGTTGAGCCAGGACTGTTTTGACATGAGTGTTCTCCAGCACCAGGTTATTTTCCGAATACTCTTGAGAAAATAAGCCAGTTTTCCTTAATATCTGACCATGATGACAATTCATGTGTGGCAAGCCCATTCAACTACTATCATGTGCAGTGAGTAAGCCTCGGATCAAGGTCTCCAGCTTTACAACAGCTGATAAGAGCCACTGTGATGTGTGTTGTGTATAACAGCGTTGCGGAGGCAGTGGCAGCAGCTTCCAGCACCAGACTAAATAATCTGCCATGCCCCAACAGCACTGTTTTTGTGAAGCTCCTGTAGGGGACACTGGGTGGGTAGTTACCTTTGAAAAAACTCCCACACCCTGGATAATAAAATACTCTTTGGAGACAGCAGTACCTTAAGAGTGGCTTTAGACGTGGCACCTTGCTGATGTTCATGCAAAATTCTGCCCAGAATGGGAATTATCATCACTCATCTAGCTTTCCTTTCAGATTTTTGCCAGCATTGCTCCATCTATTTATGGACATGAAGATATCAAGAGAGGCTTGGCTTTGGCTCTCTTCGGTGGAGAGCCCAAAAATCCAGGTGGGTGTCACCTGTGTCACTTGAACCTCACTCAGGGGAGAGCAGGTAGATCTGGGTTTGTCTATGCTGTTGCAATGAGAGTGATTACAGTTGTCTGAATGGCTTGGTGACAGACAAGGTAACAGACTGAGGGATATCTGTGATTGAAATCGCTGCTTTTATCACTGTTGTGACAGTAGAAATGCTAGGAGTGAAAATAGCTCCTGCTGCAAACTTGGGAAAGTTATCCCTCCTCTAGGAGGTCATGTTCAATGCCCCTTCAGAGGTTTGACCTTTTGGCACCCTGATCTGTTATAATCTTCTGAGAGGGATGTGTTCAGCAGGGAGCAGTGTTAGAAAGTCTGGTTTACAAACTTGACCACCTCCTAAGCTGATTTTCTTTTTCCCTCAACTTCCCTTGTAAACTGATTGTCCTGCCTTCTGGTTGCCCTCCCTTCAGCTTTGTGGTGCTCAGGGCAGGGTTGCTGTCACGCCATGCACTCAGCTACCAACATGGCTTTCCCGTGGCTTTTGTAGGTGGCAAACACAAAGTCCGTGGTGACATCAACGTGCTTCTGTGCGGAGACCCCGGTACTGCGAAATCCCAGTTTCTTAAATACATAGAGAAGGCGTCGAGCAGAGCAATCTTCACCACTGGCCAGGGCGCTTCTGCTGTGGGCCTCACAGCCTATGTCCAGCGGCACCCGGTCAGCAAGGAGTGGACTTTGGAGGCAGGAGCCCTGGTGCTGGCTGACAGAGGTGTCTGCCTGATCGATGAATTCGACAAGGTGAGCCCAGCTTCCTCTCTCTGCGAGGGATTAGGCGTGAAGGGGCCAGCTGTAACCTCTGCAGTGAGGACACAGCGTAACTCTTGGGCACGTCACCCAGCTGACCGAGGTTCCTCCAGTTTGCTCAGGCCCTTGCTGGTCCGTAGTGCAGTTTGCTGCCTTTTCAGAGCATCAGGAGCTGATTCCCCTTGGTGTGTGTTGGGCAGAGGGGTGTAGACACAGATTCACTCTGAGTTTATTCTTGCTTTCCTGTAGATGAATGATCAGGATAGGACCAGCATCCACGAAGCCATGGAGCAGCAAAGCATTTCCATCTCCAAAGCAGGCATTGTCACGTCCTTGCAAGCTCGCTGCACCGTTATTGCTGCTGCCAATCCCATAGGTAAGTGCTGAGAATCTACAGGACCATCTCAGGCTTCCAGCATCAGTCCACAGTCATGAGAACTGTGGCAGAGTCTCCCGTCCCTCTGTGTGGTTCCTTCAGTCTGGAGCAGCGATCAAGCGAGCAGCAGAGACTTCAGTAAAGTGCTGAAGGTCTGTTCTTGCTCCAAAGCTTCAGCCTTGGTGCCCATGTTTGACTTGGGTTGTCTCTGTGCTCCAGGTGGGCGATACGACCCGTCATTAACGTTCTCAGAGAACGTGGACCTGACAGAGCCCATCATCTCTCGGTTCGATATCCTGTGTGTGGTGAGAGACACAGTGGACCCTGTGCAGGTACAGGCTGTGCTGTGAATATGAGCTGGTGCTGATCTGGCAGTGCTGCTGCTGGGATGCTCAGCTGCAGTTGCCCATTGAGTTTTTCTGTCCAGTGAGTGTGTTCAGAGTCTGTTAGTCTGCTCCTCTCTTGTAGGATGAAATGCTTGCCCGGTTCGTTGTTGGCAGCCACGTCAAGCACCATCCAGGTAGCAAGGAGGCAGTGAATGGGGACGCTGATGAGGTCATTCTTCCCAACACGTATGGGGTTGAACCCATTCCTCAAGAGATCCTGAGGAAATACATCATCTATGCCAAAGAGAAAGTCCACCCCAAACTCAACCAGATGGACCAGGACAAGGTGGCCAGGATGTACAGTGACCTCAGGAAAGAGTCCATGGTGAGAATACTGAGGAAGGGGGGGAAGAAACGTGTATCTTGTCAGCAAATCAGCCCGAGACTGCTCCAGCATATGTTGACACATTCTTGCCTTTCCCATCATAAAAGTCTGCGCCACTGTTTTGTGAGAGACAGGCAGATCCTGCAGTGTCTGCTGAACAGATGATTCTTCATCTAAATGCAGAGTCTCGCCTGTTGGTGATGTGTGGTCTGATGGGCTGGACACATGTATAGTGCCTGCCATGGCAAAGTCCTCTTGTCACCCAGTCTGGCAGGCCCACAGGAGATGTTTGCATTCACTCAAACCATATGCTCCTGCTACATTACAGGGAGCCATTATCTGTAGAAATACTCTTTCTTTTGTCTGTGGGATCTCTCAGGCTCATTTCATGCTCTCCAAGTGGAAGAGGAAAATTTGTCAAGGTCAGAGGGAGATTTTTGGAGCTTGGAAAAACTGTAGCTTTTCTTTTTTAATTGGCTTTTTGTTTCCTTAATTCCTCCAAAAAGTTGCTGGAGGAAACTGGTTTGCTGACCCTGGAAAGGCCCTAAACAGTGGCCAAGAGTCACCCCACAGCATCCCCTCGCATCATGCTGAATTCAGATAAACAGCGTGTGCCAGGCTGTGCGGCTGTGCCAGCAGGTGGCAGAGCCTCCTTAGCCTGAGTCTCCCTCAGAGATCCAGAGCAGCTTCCTGCAGCGTGAAAGGAGTTGCATCCTGGGCCAGAAGCCACCTGTCTTGCCCTGTGTCTTGTATCCTTCAGTAAGGCGTTGCCTCCTCCTCTCTGCCCTCAGGCGACCGGCAGCATCCCCATCACGGTGCGGCACATCGAGTCCATGATCCGCATGGCCGAGGCTCACGCCCGCATGCACCTGCGGGACTACGTGGTGGAGGATGATGTCAACATGGCCATCCGGGTGATGCTGGAGAGCTTCATCGACACGCAGAAGTTCAGCGTCATGCGCAGCATGCGCAAGGTGGGCACCTGCTGAACCGAGTGCTGGAGCTGCACCCCAGACCTCCAGGCTCAGCTGCAGCCTCCTTGCACTGCCCTGGCTGTGGGAAGAGACTCTTCCATGCTCTGCAGGGGTCTGTCCTGTAGAGCCAGGTGCTGAACCCATGTAAATGGAGTACTGTGGTTCTGAAGTGTTCAGTTCCTTGTCTGACCATCCAGGAGCTACTCTGGCAGTCACACTTGCACCACCTAAGCTGGGACCGAGGCCCCTTTGCAGCTACACACCCCACACTCCCACAGTCAGACAAGGTTTCCTTAGCAGCTCAACCCCAGGTTTCCCACAACAGAGTCTCAGATGTCTGGATCCTTAAAATAATTTAATCATGGTGCAATAAGAAAATAACAGCTCAAGCTGGGTGCCTCTGAGGAGGGACTCCAAACAAGGCACTGTTCCATGACTGCCCGTTACTAGCCTCAGGTGAGGCAATGATTTTGTTGGGCCTGAGAAGGAAGTGTACCCTGAGCCTCTGTACTCAAAGCACTGCCATATCTCTTCTTTTTTTACACCTTCCCTACTATTTTGGCACAGGGCTCCCACTGCTGCCGCCATCAGGTGGTTGAGCTGAGCAGGTAGCTGGTTTCTTCACGTTGTAGTAGGGTCCTCAGGGGACATTTAGCCACAGGGCAACACTCACTGTTGTTTAGTGTGCAGTCTGCCCTTTTCTCTGAGTAGCAGGGCCTGGCTCCGAACAGCTCTTGGCTGGCCACAGCCTGGCATTTATCCACTGTTGAGTGTCTGCCCTCTGTCTGGACGACTCGTGGCCTCTCTCTTCGGCCGCAAACAGCCAGCCAAGTGTGAGCGTCTGCTGGGGAGACCCAGGGTGGTCTGGGTTAAGGGAAGCTGCTCTGTGCTTTCCTCAGGAACAGCCCTTCCACGGCTGTGTCCCTGTGGGCACGCACCTCCACAGCAGTGCACTGCTGGCCCCCAAGAGGCACCAGGGTGCCCCCAGAGATTTCAGGTGGAAATGAGAGCAGTCAGCAGAGGAGCATTGTGGCTGTCAGAGAGCTGCCACTGCATGTGCAGGTGGCAGCTTGTCAAGGCCAAAGTCACTTGAGAAACACTAAGGGCACAGGTGACAGCAGTGTCATTTGCTTCCCCTTGTGCTCTGTGGGAGGAGGGGGTTAGTTTGGTGTTGGGCACAGGAGACTGCAGTGCATCACTGTTCCTGATCCTCATGGCTCATCTCATCCTTCCTCCCAGACATTCTCCCGCTACCTTTCATTCAAGCGAGACAACAATGAGCTGCTGCTGTTCATCCTGAAGCAGCTGGTTGCAGAGCAGGTGATGTACCAGAGAAACCGCTATGGAGCCCAGCAAGACACCATAGAGGTCCCAGAGAAGGACCTGGTGGACAAGGTATGGGCTTAAGCTGCCTCTGGGGTTGGTTTGTGCTCTCTGCAGCCTCAGAACCAGAGGTGCTCTCAGACTTGTAACTTCTTTTCCTGCATTGTGATACCAAAAAAAAGACTGGTGTTAGTCAATTTAACCCTGCATCCTCTCTTGTCTGGAGGCACCATATTCTTCCCCCTCTGTTTTTATGCATTTAAAGCTTTGGGGTTGGAGTGGTAAATCCTGCAGTATGGTGCTTTGCAGGTGAATGACAACTCAAGTTCCCTGGCATCTGCATTTGAACAAGAAAAAAGCAGAAAAATCTCTGTGTATGAACTTTTCCAATCCCTCCTGGGGCTCACTTGCCTTCTCCTTAATGCATCCTTATCCCGGTCCAAAGACTACACTCCTGACTTGGCCTTTTTGTGCAAAATATTGACCTTGCTTGGCACTAAAGCAGTGTTTGACTCCTGGGTTGCTGCTTTTCTGCTCCTTACATGGAATGTGCAGAGTAACTACTTCCAAAGCCACAGCTTGGTGTTGGTGGTGTGGCCACCCCCAGTCAGGGGTCTCTTGCAAAACTCTTTCATGGGGTGAGGTACTGGGGGGGGGCTTTTGGATAGGAGTTGCATTCTAGCTCTAGTGGGAGTAAAAGGACAAGCTGAGAGCAGGGAAATGCTGAGCCAGCATCTTTTCTTTGCTCAGCTCAGCTCTGCCAATGCTCCTTCCTCCTGACCTGCAGTCTCCCCTGCTACTGCAGTTCTGGTTCGTGCTGAGCAGGGCAGAGATTGCTGACTGTCAAATTTTATGCATCTTCTGCTGTGGAAAACCACATGGTTCTTACTTTTATTAAACAAACACATCTCCCCTCCCTCCTTCTCCTTCTCCTCCCAGGCTCGTCAGATCAACATCCACAACCTCTCAGCCTTCTTTGACAGTGAAGTGTTCAAGATGAACAGGTTCAGCCGGGACGTGAAGCGGAAGCTGATTGTCCAGCAGTTTTGAGGCTGGCAGCAGAGTCTTCCACGTGCTTCTGTGAGATGAGACCTCTGTCTTCCAGTCCTCCAGGAATGCTATAGAGATCCTGAGCCGGAGGGACTAGGCTGCGCATTCTCTTGCTTGCTTTGTGCCTTATGGATTGAGGGAGTGCTGAGCTGCTGAAGACCTTGTAAATAGAACAGATTTAAGTAGTTAAATGCCCAGTCAAGTCTGTTTAGCAACTTTGTTCACTATTTTGCCTTGTAGCTGGGCACAGCAGGGAGAGAATTGCTGGCCACATACATGGCATGTTTGCTGTTTGTTTGTCACTAGTCGTTACGGGCTCCTCTGCAGGAGGGACTGAGTGGGAACATTCGAAAAGCATTATCCACGCCCCTTGGATTGCAAGCACCCTCAGGGATTCTCTCTTCCCATCTCTGGCAACTGTACAGCCTGATGGGTGACAACTGAGACTGCTTTCAACTCTCCATGAACCAGCCAGCTTCTCTGCTCCCGGCCCTTGTGCCTGATACTTGACATTTCCCCAGGTGCCCACATGGGCTGACCTTGTGCTTGGTTTCTGCAGGGGAGGAGCGGGGAGGCAGAGGAAGATGAGAACTGAAACAAAGCATAACTATCTCTGATGTTAATGGTGATCTGTGTGGGCAGTAAAAACTCCTTCTGTACCTGCTGGGGAATGTCCAGAGGCCCCAGCAAAGAGGCTTCCCTTGCCTTACTGGGTTTTATCTCTGTGCAGCTGTCAGCAGATGTCAATTTACGCTGGATCAAAGTGCTACCTTTGGCATCTAAACCACCCTCTCTCACACCCGTTTGTTAAGGGTGAAGTACCCATAGTGCTGGTTTTGGGCATAGCAATGGAGGAGGAGCCCTGAGCTGGATGTTTTCAGGGAGGACAGGATGGGCTCAGTGTTCTTATGCAATTTTCTTGCTGTATGTGTTTTAAATAGATTTAAATACATTTGATTTTCAATACTTCTGTGTTTCCTCCTCTTTTGGGAACTCCTGCAGCCAAGGGGGAAAGCAAGAACATAAGCAAGCAACTTGGATGCTGGAACAGCTGTTCTGCAGTTTGTGGGGTTGGATTTGGGTACAGACACATCCCATAGTTGTGCTTCAAGTTAGTAGGAACTGACAGTGCCCAGGACATGCTTGCTGACAGGACAGCGTCATGAACACTGCCTTTCCCACCAAAGGCCTGCCTACAGTGGCTCCTTCCCTGTCTTGCCTGCTTATGTCTGTATCCCGAGATACAGATTGTCCTGTAACAGTATGTATTTCCCACCTCCCTTCTGTAGGCACACTTGGGTTAGACAGCCTTGATCTCATGTCTTGGCTGCCACTTGGATTCCAGTCTGGGCAAGATGCAGCTGCGGTCTGCAGTGAATGTGCTTTGCCTGACCAGATCCACAGGACTGTAAGGCATCTCCAGCCTGAGCTGGAGGGAATTTCTCAGCTGGCTACTGCAGTCCTGTGCTGGCCAAGCAGACATGTCCCTGGCTGCTGACACCGACGCCGTGGGGTTTGTCACGGTGATGTGCGTGTGTGCGTGTGTGTCCTCTCAGCCTGGTTGCTACTGGGAGCCAGCAGTGCTTGAACCCTGCTGGGGGCTGAGCACATGACTCTCAGCCTGAAACTGGCCCCGTGTGTCGCCTTTTCTGTCTGCCAGCTCCCTCCTGTGTATTTGTTTAACTGTTTTGGCTGTTTTCTTCTCTTCCCACTGGGTCTGTGTCTACCAGGGCTTTCTGCAGGCAGCTCATAGAGACACTTGCCTGGCATTCCCTCCCTGCCTGATTGAGCCCTTTGCCCCTGAATGTGTGCCCGGGTCAGGTCTGCACTGGGGACGGCTGAGCTGCTGAGTGCCTGAAACTGCCTGGTGAGGTCCAGCGTGGTTCCTCAGGGCTGGACACAGAGCTGTTAGCTCCTCACCTCCTAATGCCAGAGGCCATGGGCAGAGACCGTCCCTGGGGAGAGCAGCTGCCCAGCACATGCACACTGTGCCCAGCTCCGTGGGAACCCACATACCTTGCCAGAGAAGGTGCTGGCCCTGAGAGAGCAAAACCAGTGATAATGAGGGATGAAACAAACTTGTCAAGCAAAGTGGTATGTTGTGATGAACGTTGGGTGTGGGAGAAGAAAAAGGCTTTGTGTCACACCGGAGAAATACAAAATGCATTGTAAACACTTGTAATCTTGTGAAGCCTCTGCTATGCCTGTGGTGACCGACAGAGTTAAATATGTGGGCAAATGTCACCGCAAACCATGAGAGAATACACAGGAATGGACCTGGACTCCTGATTTTCCCAGCTCCTTGCCCTGCTGCTGTTGAGAGGCACCGGTCAGGTTTGTCCTATAGCTTTCTCCTGCCTCCTGTGCTCTGGTCCCACCTCACTCACACAGGGGGAACAGTGGCAACAGAGAGATGCCATTGTTGGAGCCACTTGTTTGTCATTTTTCTCACTCTGCCTCCCGAATCCTCACCACAAAGGCAGCTGTGCCCTCCCACCGTGTTGTGTTGCCAGCATCCAGCAGCGCAATGAATTCTTGCAGCTGCGCCCTTGCTAATGTTGGCATCAGCCGCTCAGTGGAGTGTTAATGCCAGTCTGAAGGCATGTTCCTCCTCTCACAGCCACTGAGCTTTTCAGGTTCCCTGGAGCAAGTTTTGGCTGTTCACAGCATCAGGTGTCTGGTCTGGACAGGGGTGCAGACAGGGGTGAAAACAGATGCTGCTCTGAGCAGAGTCTGCCTTGCCAGGAGGCATGTTCCAGCTGAATGTAGCAAGGATTTTACTGCAGGGCTCTGGAGATCAGCAAGCCAAGCCACACTCTCATGAAGCGAGGAGTTGCTCCCTTGACAACCCTGAGTTTAGCCAAGCTTGAGCACTTGGGCTTCTCGCTGCTGTGATTCAAACATTGCACAGTGCCTCTGACAGCCTGGGGCAAAGGCAAGAGTCTGGGAGAGGTGGGGTCTGTCCAAAGCAGGCTATGCCTGGGTTTGGATGGAAGATGATGAGGGTGCTCCCTGTAGAGCAGACAGGGCTTTGTGAAGCCAAGTGGTGTCTCTTCTTATGTCATTCTCCCCTTGGGGTTATGGTTGTTGGCTAATGCTGGATCAGGTTGGCTTCAAAAAGCATCTGGATAGGAAAAGGGCCTCATCCTGATCCAGTTTAATTTGAATATGCTGTGTGCATTGAGAAAGCAGCAGGGCTCTCTGCATCTCATAATAAGCTGTTTGACCTTAGCTCAGCATGGAGCAAACACACACACACACACTCAAAACCAGCACATACATACCTGCTTGGGGTACATGAGCAGGTGCCAGCAGATACCAGCTAACAGGTCAGGATGTATGATCTAGGGAAAAACAGGAGATAAGCCCCTTCCTGCAAGCTCTTTCCTACCTACCAGCAGGGTTTAGATTCTTGATAGCTTCTGCCTTTACTGTGATTATAAACCAACACACTACTCTGGAAGTCCTGGGCTATATCCAGTGTGCTAGCGGCTGTTTCTGAGTCTGCCTGTCAAATGGTAGATGACCCTTGAATAGGGGAAGTTCTGTATTCAGCAGTGTGTGTTTTTCCTCAAATTAATGCCAAAGCCTCTTGGAAAAATTAGCATATGCAGCATTTCTGAAACAGCAGTGTTTCAATTTCTCCTATGCCAGACCTTGGCTGATAACCTCTCTGTCCAATTCCTCTGTGATTACTAACGAGCTGTCTGAAAACTGGTTCACAAGAACTTTCCCAGTGTAACTGTGCTCAGGATGTAGCAGTTGCACTGGATAGTGTCACCTTCCTGTCCTAGAGCACTCCAACCAACTCTAGTTCAGCCAGGAGGGCTGTTTCAGGCGCTTACAGCTTTGCCCTTGTCGACCTCAACTGACCTGAATACCTGAATTCCAACTTGTGAAGACAGCATGGGAATATGTTTACAGAAGATATGTGTCTACAGAAAGAGGTGAGTCACTGCAAACAGCTACCTCTCCTGCTGTGCTGCACGGAGGATGCTCTCTGAACTTTTCAGTGTTTTTCTATCTCCTAAAATACTTTTCTACTTAACAAGGCAGAGCCAAAATTGGATCAGGCTTCTGCTGTATTTTGCATCTATTATACAGTTCTTGCTGCCATCACTGATTTAATGTCTCCATTATCATGGAGCACTGGTCTGCCAAGGACTCCAGCCATCCAGCATGCTTCTTGGCCACAACTAAACATCTGTGAGGAGCTTTGACAGACTGCTGAGCTCCGCATCTTTAAAGCAAAAGCACCTTGAAGGGCCTGTGCTTCTTCCTGCTCATCTTGCAGGTCACTTCCCTCTAAAGGTGAGGCAAAGCTGTGAGGGGAAACCAGGGGCAGCGCCAAGTTTCTTCTTTGGGTGATCCAGTGCTCAGGGAGATCTGAAAGTAACTGTCCTGTGTAAAAGATGCTGAGGAGCTTCAGTCCCAGCAAAACACATGAAAACATAGATGTGGGAATGCCAGTAGTCCCCATGAGCTGGTGTGTGGGTCTCCTCAGAGCCAAGAGACAGCAGCCCTCTTCAGACACAGGCTGCTCCCTCTGTTCTGAAAATACATACTCACATTCCAGCTTAGCCAGCTGTTAAAAAAAAACAGGAGGTTTTTTTGCAGATGGCATTAGCCTTTTAACTTTAGCAAGGAAAGGTACAAACCACCTCCGGGGTCTACCCAGTGAAGATATTTTGGTCATTAAGGGATAGAAACTCCCCTCCGATTTGAGTCACTGTGCAAGGGGAGAGGCTTTTGTTGTCTGGGCACCGAGGGTACTAATGGGCCTTAATTGTCCAGACCAGGCTCTCCCGAGTCTCTCTCCACACCCACAGCTTGGTGCTCTATTTAAGCTCAGCCTGGGGCCCCCTCTGAGCTAGGAAGTACTGGTTTGTGGCTCACTGTGCCTGGTCACATTCCCTGCTGCTTTGGGCTGTGATCTGTGGACTGCCTTCCTGACCTTTGTTGTCTTCTGTGACTGTGGAGCTGCCAAGTGGTCACTGGATGGTGTCTTGACTAACCTACAGACTGACTGCCTGGTTTGGTGTTGGTCTGGCTTCATTACCATGAGGTTCTCTGAGGATCTGGACTCCTGGTTGAACCTGGCTGCCGTCTCTGAGCTGCTCTGTTCATCTGCCTTGGTACTGGGGGGCCGGTCCTGCTGGCTGTGGTGCTCAGCTCCCTATTATGTGCTCCTCAAACCCAGCACAGTGAGGGCTTAGCAGTCACTTTTTTGGGCTCTGGTCATATCTCTCAAACAGGCAGAGCTAAGACCAAACCTTCTGTGCCTTGTCAATTGACCTCTTGACTCTACTGGGCTTTAGCCTGCTTATCCTTCTGCCCTAGTCAAAAGCTTCAGAAGTTCTGAGGCTTGCTGCCCTCATGACATCTCCATTTCTGCAAATTTTTCATCCCTTCCAGAAAGGCATTTGCTTAGTGTCTGAGTTGATGAGCTCGACACAGAGATAAAGGGGTTCTGTAAGCTCTGCTGTACAGAAGCCCAGATTAAATGATGTGAATAACCCCAAACAGATGTAGTCCTTTCTCCTTCCTGGCTGGGAGCGCAGAAGTGACCCCTTGTGCAAGTGGAGGGCTGCAACAATCCCCCTGCATGCCAGCTCCAACAGAGTAATGTGGGTTACCATTCCCCTTGAGTGAGGAGCCCTGTCCCCTGGGCTATAAGGAAACCTGCATGAGCTCTCAGCTGCAGAGCTGTCTGCTTCCTTGCCCCAGGTGGCTCTGTTAAAGGTTATTCTGGCCCCTTAATCAAATTCAATATAGCTCTGGTTTGCTCTGCCCTCTAGGAATCCGCTGAGGTTTGCTGTCAGAGTGGCTATTAATGCAGCAATCAGCTCTGCTTTGGCGAGGAGGGAAACGTAAACCTTCAGGGACGGGAGACAGCAGGGGCACGTGGAAACTGGAAAAGTAAAGCTCAACTCATGCTTGTTCTTCCTCTGCACTTTACAGCAGGGAATGGAAACAAGCAGAGCTGGTGGCAGCACTGTGTCCCAGGTGGGCAGTGTGCCCTCCCCTAAGGGGAGCAGGCTGATGCAGAGAGATAAAGAAAGACTCAAACTTATACAGAAAATCTTGTTTGGGCTCTAAATAGAGCAGAATCTGTTCCCTTCTAATTACAGCCTATCCTGGAAGGCATTAGTTGCTCCAGGTCACTCCTCTTGAAGTGTTTATTATACATCTTCCCCAGCAGGATTTTGGATGAGAGCAGGAACTGTGTGTTTTGCCCAGAGAATGGCTGCATGCCTGGGCTACGCAGGAATAGAGCGGGTGCCCGCCCCTGCTTGGTACAGTCAAAACGTTTCACAGTGTCCCAGCATTAAAAAGGCTAAGTCAGCAAATAAGCTTATATAAAGCTTGTCGGAGGCTCTGAAGTAAATTCACATATTCTAGAACAAGGGAGAGTTTAAATCTTTCCTTGCGCCTAAGGAAGGAGGGGCTGGGCAGGGTAAGGAGTTTTCAAGCTTTCCTCTTCTGGAGGGATGAGATGCCAAAAGGCAGCACAGCTTGATAGAAGATGGAGTTAAATTGCATGGTGTGCCACAAGCCTGCTGTGTCACCCAGCCTCTGTCCCAAAGAGCCAGCAATTGAGGTAATGGGAACAGTCTGAGAGTAGGTTTTTTCCTTCTGATCTAAGAATCAGCACAGATCACCTTCTGCTGCCCAGACAAGTGTCAGTGTGCAAAGGAAGAAAGGTTAAACCCTTTTCCTGGTACTAGTGACATCTTACATTTTCTAACATTGCAAGAACTTAACATCTGACTGTTTATTTGTTTTGCTTATTGTTTATTTGCTTGCTCTGCTGAGCAAGGGCAACAGATCACTTTCACCTTTATAGGTGAATTCAATTTTGCTGCACTTAGAAGAACAGAGCATTTCACCAGCATATTTCAAGTTAATGTGTTGCTATTTTTTTTTTCAAGTGGAGTTTCAAAATAAATTTCTGTTGAGACTAGACTTTGTGGTTAGTTTCTTTTTAATTGACAAGTCCTACGCACCAAATTCTTTCCTTTAGCTACCACCTCATTCCTCTACCTAAGCAGTATTTGTTTGCAGGCATCTTGGAAGAAAATGTGACCCTTAGACTGAAATTGGAAAGCTGGTTAAATTTCCTGAAGGCAAAAGCTGTTACAGTAACTCACAGGGGGAGATGGCAGAAGGATTTTCAGTTTTGCCAGCCTAAAATACATGCTTGCTTTCTGATTCTGCCTAACAGACGTAACTGTGAAATTGAACAATTTTGGGGAAGAACAGAAAAGCACAGATAATGGTAATACCGAGAAAAATTTCTGAACAGCTTTGAAGCAGCTATAAAAAAGCATTTAGTGCAATTGTAAAGCCTCTTTTACCAGTGCTCAGAACATCGTCGGAGAATATACATCAGGTAGGGAAGCTGGAGGAGATCAAATGAGAAATGACAAGCCTTTGACTATAAAGCTGTCAATGCCTCAGAAGAGAGCCAAGCCAGTTTCACCTATTCCAGGGAGCGTAAAATGGAGATGCAGGGGGTGTGCTGGGTTTAAGTTCATGCTGTTTTTAAAGAGAACTGGTGTTGCCCATCTCTGCTGGCTGTTTTCTGCTCTGCTGGCAGCGCTGACCTAGCTGATCGATGTTGCCACTAATTTTATTTAATTTTCTTGCCTAAGATGTGTCTTCTCCTTTCATACTCCTCCTTTGTTGCTCAGTCCGAGATTGATGCATAACGTCAAAATAAATCCAGGGAGCACCATGAGCTCCTAAGATTTGGGAGCTGGATGTGGCAGGGTCAGGAGATCTGAAAGGCTTTTAGTTACCCACTTGTAGTAAGCCACCTGCATGAGAAGACAGCCAAATTACCAGCAACAAAGTGAAAAATGACAAGAGCATTCATTAAATGCCATGCCTGGGCTAGAATCTGAGTGCACTAAAGTGTTTTTATCTCATCTAATGGGTAAGCGACAGCTCAGTAGTTCCTGCTGCATTTCCTGCTCGGTGGGGGCTGGGGGCTGCATTGATTCTGGGATAAAAAGGACTTTCAGAGCACTGGAAGGATGTGGTCTAAAAGAAGCCAAAAGCGGGTACTTTGGTTCAAGCCTGTTGGCTTTGCCTTGCTGTGCTGGGTAGTGGGTGCAGCCAGTCTGTTACCTGCCCTTGTCACACTGGGGGGAGCTGCTTCTGGGGAGCAGATGATGGGAGGAGAGAGCTGGGAAAAAGAGGCCAGTAACTGCACAAAGGAGTGGCGTGTGCCAGTGCTGGTCTGGTAGAACTGTAAAGGTCAGTATCGATACTACTGAGTACCCTCTGTTGGCTGTTTGATTCATTACAGAGTTCAGCAGGCTTTGGCACATGACACCTTTCTTTAGTTGTTGAAAACCAGCAAGTTCTAGCCAGAAAAAAAATACTGTCAACATTTCTTTCAGGAGATTCACTCTTCAACCAAAAATACATTCAATTTATTACAGAGAAAAAAAAAAAAAAAAGACTGGAGTATTTTTAGTGAATGCTTCTTTGAGGAATAAGAATGTTTGAATTTAAAATCCTGATCACCTTCAGCCCTACATCCTGCTGTCTCAGCGACACGCTGTATGGGAGAGGTAGAGCACCGGGTACCTGGTATAAAGCATTGCAAGCACAAAGACATTTGGTGAGGCCGTGACAGTGCGGCTGTTTCCTCACTCAGAGCTTGCAATGTTGGATTTTAGCATCGCCTGCCCTCCTAGAATATGTAATGAGGAAATTGTTTTGAAACCAAAGAAAAAGACTCTGCTGTTGAGGAAAGCTTGAAAACATCAGCCAAGTGCCTAGTGGGAAGGGACTGATACATTTTTGGGTCCTTTGGAGTCACATTTGCAGCCTTGTGATGCTTGATTGGGTCTCTCAAATATTTGTCTGGGGATGAACCAAGGGTTGCACAGCTCTTCTGAGGGGCCACAGTATGAGATGGGAGTGGAATGGCTGCAGCCCATCCAGCTGGCAAGAGGGGTTGAAGCACAGGGAGCTGGCACATGTTCCGTCTCAACTGCTGTGGTATTACAGGACCTGTTGAGCCTTATTTCTTGGACACCTGTCTGACAAAGCCCTTGCTTGAGTCATTTACAGTAATGTCGTGCCCTGAGGCCACTAAAGATGTGTTTAATTTGAAATTGAGTGTAATTGGAGCAGTTGGCCTTGTTGCTGTAATAATGATTTTCGGCAGGATATTCAGAATGTTCCTTGCTGTGCTATACACCAGCACTGCTCCAAGAGCCAAAACCCCAAGAACTCCTGCAATATACATTTATTTTTTTTTAGTAGACACAGCACAGTTTGCACAGAAGCGGCACCAAGAAGGGGCCATCAGTTGTATTAGTATCACAGTGACAGTCCGGGATATGCTGTGACACAACACGGAATGGTTTTCCCAGTAGGAGTGGGAGCAGCTGTCCCTGCTAGGACAGAGGCTCCAACACAGACCCAGCTTTAGATAAAGGATGCAGCCCTTCAAGTCCCAGGATGCAGCGAGTGCCTGGGACTTCTCTGTGGTAGCAGAAGAGGTGGCCCATCCTGCAGAAGGTGTGCTCTCCTGGAGGAGCTGTGCCAGCGAGAGGAGGAATTACAGGAGGAAGCGAGCAGGCTGCACAGCACCAGAGATGAAGGAAGACAGGGTCTTCTCTGAGACGAAACAGCTCAAACAGCTCCCAAACACAGTGAAGGTAGAGAAGCAGGCAGTGCCCATCCCTAATTTTAAGGTAAGTGCAATCTCAAAGGTGAAGGATGGAAACCTATGACACTAAGAGAAAGGCTCCTTCTCCCCCTGAGGACTTACAACTACAAAATAAGTTCATCCCCCTCAAGACTTGAAGAGGAGCCAGATACAGTCCACATCAATATCTGCTGGAGCAACAACACAGAAGGACATAAGCAATCCAGGAGGATCCTGCAGTGTATTGACAATAAATTCATATGTGATAAAGAAACCAACAAGAAGAGATGCTCTGGTGGATCTCATACAAAGCAGCAATGAGGGGCTTGTTTGGGCTGTGAAGGTCAAAGGCAGCCTGGGCTGCAGTGACCATGAGATGGTGGAGCTCAGGATCCCAACACAAGACTGAGAATAGCAGCCGATAAACCAGAGAGTCAAGCTTCCATCTAGAGGGACCTTGACAGGCTGGAGAGGAACCTACTGAAGTTCAGCAAGGCTTTCAGAGGGCTGTGCCTGGGGAGGAACAATCTAACACACAGTATGCTGGGGCCACCCAGCTGAGAAGCAGCTTGGCAGGAAAGGACCTGGAGGTCATGGTGACACCAAACTGAATGTAAGCCAGACATGTGCCTTTGCCAAAAAGGCCGTGATGGTATCCAGCACTGCTTCAGGTAAATCACGGCCAGCAGGTCAAGTGAAGTGATCCTGCCCCTCTACTGGGCACCGGTGAGGCCACACCTGGAGAGCTGTTTCTGATGCTGAGCTCCCCGGAGGCAATGGGCACAAACTGAAGCGCTAGAGGCTCCCTGTGAACATCAAGAAACACCTTTTACTGTAAGGGTGACCAAGCAGTGGCACCGGTTGCCCAAAGAAGTTGCGGAGTCTCAAAAGCCATCTGGTCATGGTTCTGGGAAACTTGCTGTAGGTATCCCACCTGAGCAGGGGCTTGGACCAGGTGGCCTCCAGAAATGGGGAAACTTCTCCCCAGGGGGGAGAAGTTTTTCCAGGAGCTGAGGAGTGAGGGAGACACGGTAGTACTGTGGGTCATGGGCAGCTGAGGAGAGGTCAGCAGGAGGAGGTTAAGGGTCTCTGATCCGGGGATCGTCCCTGCCGGACCTCGGTGTGCCGGCTGACAGGGAGCCGCCGTTCC
>VXAY01006537.1:1726576-1856943 GCA_013399855.1 Oxyruncus cristatus
GGTCTGTGCTCCGGGACCTCCGGGGGTGACAGGGGACCCCCGCGCTCCCGGCATGGCGGGCTGGATGCACGTGGGTTTCCCCCCGGAGAGGGGGCACACGCGGCGCTGGACCCTGCGGGGACCCCGTGAGCACCGGCAGCGCTGCCCGAGACGGGGGTGGGTGGTCGCGGCCCGGCCGGGGTAGCTCCGGCTGCGGCAGCACTGCCCCGGACCGCCCGCCCGGGTATCGATGGCTTCGTCTGGCGTCGTGGTGATTTTGCGAACTACCGCGAAACCGGTACAAAGGAACGGGGAACCGCAAATTGCTTCTCGTTTCCCCAAGAGCCTCCTCTTGAAATTTGGAGGAGAGGTAGGGTGCCACGGAAAGGCAATTAAGTGCAGGAATAATTATACTCGGAATAGTTGTGAAGGCTCTGCTTCTATTTTTAAATAGTCTGGGGAAATTTCCCAACAAAGGGATCCCCTAAAGACCCGTGAGGCTGAGATTGCCCTTTTCCTCCCTACTCCATCCCTTTGTACAGAAATCTGGTTAGTGTGGAACAGGAGTTCTGAACGGGGACATTTGAAGTGTGGGGGAGCCTTTGTCTTGAGTCATTCTGGCAGGGAGGGAAGGGCTGAGTTACCAACCAGTCACTGTCTTCCAGCACGACCGAGCTGTGATACAGTGACATCCAGCCCCCTGACACATCTCTCTTATTACCCCAATCTCCCGAAAATGTTCATGGGGGAATGTGTCATCTGTGGAGCCATTCTGTCCATGAGCTGTGAGTCTCTGTCATCTGCGACTCCCTAAAGAGAAGAGATAAAGCCTTTTAGGTTTGCAAACAATAGTGAGCTTAAAGAGCAAAATGGATCAGAAAACCTGTTGGGGTTTTGTGCCAACACTCGGTGGCACAGAAGCAATAAGTCTTTCCAGAGCTGAGCAAGGAGCCAGTTTTGTGGCTTCCTCCAGGCAGGTTGTCCACATTAAGGGAAAACCTCGGGCACAGCTGGCAAAGGTTCTTTAGCCACATTTCAGCAGGAAACCAGAGTCTCCAAATTCAGCCAAACCTCTGCCTCCTGCACAGTGGAGGACAAGATGCATGGGCAGGGGGTGGGGGAACTGCCATATTCCCACTCTGCCCAGCTGCCAGCAAGGGTCAGCCCCATCCCCATAGCCAGAAAGCTGCTTTCGGTCTGCATGGGAAGGAGATGGACCTTGTGGTGGTTTTATGCTGTGGCAGCCAAAAGGACCACCACTGGTAAGTGTTATGCTGAGGGGAGGGTGTGTTTCCTATTCTGCTGAGGCTGCTGGAAACTTTCTGGTATTGCTGTCCAGCTGGTTGTGATCTGGAGGATTTGGGTCCTTGGCTTTCCCTGTGATCCTCTCTGCTGTCCTGGCAGGGATAGGCATATGGGTGGGAGGCACGTGGCAGCTCCGAGGGACAGCTCAGTTCCTAGTCTAGTGAAACTGATAATCCTGGGGGACTGTGGAGGTACTGGAGGGCTGAACTTGGTTGGCCAGGCTTCTCCAGACAATTGGACTTCTACCTAGATGGGATGTCAGAAGTGGAGATACAGATTGCTGGGAATTTATACATTAAGGCCTGTTTTGGTTAGTATCTTTGTTCAGTGGTTTAGGATCTGTTCCAGTCTGGAATAACTCGGTGCAGTCTGGCTTCACTTCTCCAGCCCTGCAGGACAGGAATAGTTAATCCCTGAAAGAGAGCTTCCCTCGATTGGGAGCCTCTGCAGACCTGCAGGATGTGCTGAAATGGGATGTGTGCCTCGTGAGGGTCCCATCACACTGCTGAGCAGCACAAGTCTGCTGGCAGAGCGTGGAAACATCTCTCCAGGCTCTAGGGTATCTAAGCCCCTTTGGTTTTGCAAGTAGGAAAATTATGTGGTGAGAAGGAGGGAATTGGTCTCTTTCCTCTTTTTGTCTCCCCAGGTGCTTGTCTTCATGTGGGCTATTTAAGGGGTGTTTTTTCCCTTCTCCCTGCTTAAAAGATGCCTTGTTAGCATTGTGTGAACAAGCCAGAGATGAGGGAGTATAGATCAGGATGGATGAAAATTCCCTGTAGTCAGTTTTAGCTTGGCCTCCTCAGTGCCATAAGGAAATGTTCATTTAATTATAGGCATCAGGGGTAGAAATAACTACATTAAGCCCTCAAGGGGAAGCTGCTGGCGACGAGCTGCAGATCAGAGCGCACAAAAGTTTTTCCACTCCCTCCGTGTGTGAAGAAGCTTCGGTATTTTGCGTGTACCTGAGCGAGGAGCAGCAGCTGCCCTGGCAGCCCTGCTGCAGGGCCAGGGGAGAGGGGCTGTGGGGAAGGTGCTTCATGGCTCGCAGCTGGTGCTTGGGTGAACTTGCTTCTTGTTCTTGCTGGCTGTTTGTCGAAACCAGGACACTGTTGAAACACGTAATCCCCAAAGAATGGAGAGGCTATTTGTCAGCCACACGAGCACAGCCTGCACCGAGGCAAAGCAAACACGTGCGTTGATTTGTTCAGAGGGCCAGGGATGCTGGCAAGGAAGATACATCCTACTGGGGCTCAGATCAGCCCCTCACCGTCCCTGTGCCTGGTTAAGCCCCGTTGTGGTTGCCAGAGTTTGGATGTACATTCTTGTTCTGGCGATCATTTGTTACTGCTGGGCAGCCAGCTTTGCAGCCCTCCCTCTATGTGCCAGCCACTCTCAGCTATTTCTGTCCTGCCTGATGAATTGTGAAGGTAGTCAGGACCCATACATGTACCCTGGGACCACCTAACCTTTGCATGAGCTTTTTTTGCTGAGGATGCATGAGGTTGCTTGGAGAGTAGAGCCTCTTGGGGGAGAGTCTGCTATGCAGCATGTGGCAGGGTGGTCGTCACTGCTCTGCTGCAGGGTCTGGACTGGAGTGTAACCATTTTGTGTTCATCGTTGTGTCCAGTGAGTTTTAAAGGCCTTGTGGGATGTAAAAGGCTTCTATTATATTTCGATGGGCAACCATGTCTCAAGGGAAGTCCTTCCTGCATCTGAGGTAGTGTTTGCTCTGCCTGAGCAGGGTGGCTTTGAAGACAAAGCAGTCACAAGCCGTTATATGGTGTGCTGGAAATCCAACTGAGCACCCTGGGGTACATAGTCCAGGCTGGGACAGAGTGAGAAGAGGAAGCGCAGGTCCTGGCAAGGCAGATGAAATGCTTTGGGAGGGCAAAGAAGTCTGTGGGCTGTGGTTTTTCTCTGAGATCAATGGCTTTCATCCTGTGGTCTGTTAACCCCTGGGGGTCTGTGGGCTGTTTGAAGAGGCCTATGAAAGGTAACTGAGGAAACAAAATTGACTTCTGCTGTGTACAAATGTCTACCTGATGCTGTTTCCCCAGGGGCTACATCTCCCCTGGCCCCGAGCTGGCAGCTGCCATTGTCAATAGTGAAAATTGTGGAGAAGAGCAGACGTTGCAGAAGCAGAGGAGGGAGGTGTGAAGGCTACAAGACAATCTGGGGAGGGAGTGAAGGCAAACAGTCTGGGAGACTGAGACCGAGTGAGATTGTGACTCCTGGCATGAATGGTTAAGCGGAGGGGGAAGGACAGGCAGGCTTGTTGGAGTTGCTGTGACCTGCTTGCATGGAGTTTCTTGTGTGCAGATGGGTGGAGATGTTCAGAGCAGTCCTGATGTTACTGATTGTAAGGACAAGAGACTTGACTCACCTCAGCGCTGGGCTGAGGGTGCCTGTCACCCCTGGAAGTCAGGCCCCTGGTGTGCTCGTGCTGACAAAGGGCACATCTGCATTTTTCTGCAAAAGCAGGTGCATCTTCTGGCAGTGCGGTGCCGTTTCCCAGGATGTACCCGGGCCTGCATGCTGTGGATGTTCTCTTCTGAAATGCCAAGCGAGCAGATGTTGGCAGTCCTTTGTGAGGTAGTGCCCACTCAGTACATGCAGACACGCACTCCCTGTAGCCGAGTGTTGGAGCTCTCTCGTTATGCTTGCTGTAAAGAGCTGTAAAAGCTCAAAGATGCTGGCACAGCATCCCTCTAAAGAGCTGTCCCATTGCAAGGGCTTCTTCAGTCGTGCCTCGTCCCTCTTGTTGGTGCAGGTTGGTAAGAATGTGCTCCCTGCTGACCCAAGTGCTTTTCCCATTGCTTTCTGAAATGTATTGAGCCAAGGGAAGGTGGATAGTTTTAGAGGGATACTCTGTAAGGGACCTGATTGCTGGCAGTACCAGAGGAGGATGGCAGTCTGATCTTGTTTTCTGAAACCCTAGTTGGAAATGATCTCAGAGATAGGGACATGGCTGGATGTGTAAGTAGTCTAGTGCAGCATGGGAGAGCAGCAATAAGGCCATGTGGGAGCTAGACTGGGAGGGGTCTTAGGTGGAGGTGTCCCAGGACAGATATGGTCTGTAAATCTGAATTAGCATCAAAGGGACTTGGTTTGATAAATGGTCATCCTGTGTGCTTCCCTATGCAAACTGTTGAGTGTTTGGTGTGCAGAGACTCCAGGTGACAGTGTGGGAATCAGCTTGGACATCCCTCAGTCAAACAACATTTTCTTCTCTTCTTCCACTGGCCACGGTTGGGATCCTTTTTTGTTATTTAAATTGCTCTGTGTTTTGTTGTGTTCTGGAAGTGGTTTGTGCCGTTGGCTGTTCTGCCCTGGGGCCTCTCTCCTCTCTGCCCTTGGGCCTTGCTCCCCTGGCCTTTCCTGGCGTGGTGGTCTGGGGGAGGGAATATCCCTGGCAGATGCTTCCCTCATCTGGTCATTGTGTTTCTGTCCTAACCGATTATCAGTAAATGACCCATTCCTGACCCAGCTCTCCTAAGAAGTAACATTGTTGGGTAGCTCCTGGGTGTGGTGTGGGCTTGAAAGGAAGGTCAACGGTAGCAGGGCCAGATGGACATTGTTATGGCTGCTGCATTGGCAACACCAAGATGCTCTGACCCCCCTCCCTGGTACCCATAGTGCAGCTGTGCTTGGGAGGGGTGTGCAGGCTCTGCTAGTTGGTGGTGAGAGACAGGTAAGTCAGAGTGTGCTCCAGGCAAATGTTCTTCCCTTCAGCAGGCAGATCCTGCCTCGGTGGCACTGTGGTGTAGCCACAACACACAGGAAGGAGAGGTAAAACCAACCTTTTGTTGGGTAAACTGAAGAGTACTCCACAGATCAAGCCAACGTGATGACACATTAAGGGACGATTGTATGTTCCTTGGAGAGAAATTGAAGTTTCCTTGTTATTAATTAAAAAGCAAGAAAATTTTGACACAGTCACAGCCAGATTCCATTTCATCTCCCCAAATCCCTCCTCTCATTTCAGCTGTACACAGAAATTACTTATTTCCTCTTTCACTTCTAGTCCTATTCAATAGGCCAGTTGGGAGCTTTTAAACAGCTGCCCTGTCCAGTGGAGAGGTGGCTTGATTTGCGGCGAAGGGGTGAGGTGATTTTTGGTCAGCTAATGTAGAAAATACTTTAGGGTTCTTTTAGAATTGTTTAGAACTGTGAAACTGCTCTTATTCACAGCAATTTGGGAGAGAGATGGCAGATAATTTTTCATCAGGTATTTTTTTCTGCTGTTGAGCAAAGCTCCCCCATCTCCTTGAATCCTTTGCTGAGCTGAACAGAGCAAGCTTCTCCACTTTGAGTTGGAACTGTTTGATGTGGGATCAGTGGGGTCAGCAACTAGAAAACTCGTTTCATCACTGTGTCCCTGTGACCGCCTTTTTTCCCGTGGCCTTGGAAAGGTAACATTGCAGTATTATTCCTTGCTGTTGGAATCGCCCCATTCTGCTCCTTATATAGGTGAAGCACCTTTTGCAAGGTTATTGTTACCTCCACATGTCATCTTTGTGGGTACCAGCAGCAGGTCAGCTCGCAACCACCGCGGGAGCTCCCGTGCTGGTTTCGGTGCTCTCCGCCTTTGTTCCCTCTCCCCCCTCCAGCTACCTCTCCCACTTTCTCTGGTTTCTCGCTCCTCCTCTGTCTGTTCTGGGGAGGGTTTTTCCTCCCGTGCTCACAGCCCTGCTGTTTCCCTGAAGGCTGGCCGCCCTCTTTAGCATGCAGAGCCTCATCTCCTCCAGGTTACGCTGAGGTGCCGCAAAAATAGAAATGAGAGACAAACGCCCCATTGAAGCAGCTGGCAAGCCCTGGCTCCGTTCCCTGCTCCCTCCCATCTACAGTTGCAGGGCTTTATTCGTTCGTGTTTCTTTATTCCTATCTCTTGATCTGCCTTTCAGAATACAAAATTGGGAGACTAATGGCTGATAGAAGTTGTCTAATCCCTGTTCCCCATCCTAGGAGGAAAACGGCCTGGCACCGAGGTCTCGGGCATTAGATTTCCCCTCTCAGCTGTGCTCCCCTGCCTCCCAGCTCAGCTTGTGCTTTGATTCTTTCTTTGCCTTGGACTTGACAGCTGCGTGGAGCTCCTTTATGAGACGCTTGGAAGAGAGGGGGAAGGTGCCAAATCTTGGGGCTGCTGTTTGGCACCCCAGCCCACTGAGTGTTTGCTGCTGGTGCAGATGGTGTGAATGGTGTCAGGATGCTGTCTGGAGAGGTACTGATTTTTACCCTGGTGTGGTGGTGCTGTTAGCCCTGTGGGATTTGGGCTGGTGCTGGCACGGAGGGTTCCCCCAGGCCGCTCTCTGCATCCTGTGCCTGTGCATCAGGCCCCAAGGTCTTACTCCAGATCCACCTAGGGAGAAACCTGACTTGCTCAAGCCTTGCATGACTCATTCTTATCTTGGGCTGAGGAAAGCACAGCATCCCAGTAAACCAGATAATGCAGCTTAGGGGGTTTTAACTGGGTAAACACTTCAGAGTTAAAGGAGGGTAAACAAACTCCCAGCATCCAAGCTTCCTGCGTGGATGGAAATAACTATTTCGATGCCCAGGTTCACCTGCCGTGAGATGTCTGTTGAGAAGTGGTGGGATGGACTGTGGCTGAGCTCTGGAGGGGTGTAGCTGATGGAAACAAAGGCCTGAGCCAGCCTGGGAGCTGGCGCAGAGTTACATTCTGAGGCTTTGCCTTGCTGCCTGGGAGACCCAGGATGTGTTTTATAGTGTGTCTGGAAAGCTGAGGTGCCACATCAACCACATCTCTGCTAATGGGAATCAGGGGAAACTGAGGCATTGGGATATATAAAGAGCTTACTTAGGATCCAGGCAGTCAGTTACAGTCACAAATACATCAAATATTCCGCGTGGTCTTGGACCACTTGCTCTCTCGCTGTCCTTCTGCTCTCCTTTGGTGAATGACTTTGAGAATAATGTTTCTTTCCTCCTTCTTCGTGCTCTCTGTCATGTTTGCTTAAGCTGTAAGCTCCTGAAGACAAGTGCTCTCTCTGGTGGGCTGCGTGGGGCTCAGTGCTCTCTGTCAGTGATGCAGGTGTCTCGTGTCAGCTGGGGAAGCCCAGCCTGGACACCGTCGTGTTGGAGCCTGCTGAGCACCACTGGATTGGCACAGAGGCCTGGCCAGGTCTCACTGGATCCTTGCTCATGCACAAGAGACGTGTGAGCTCTTGTTTCCAGCTGTGGACTTCACCATGCGTGCAGGGCTCGCAGGGAGCAGGCACATCCCCAGGGATGCCCTGAGGCATTTTGGTTGGCTCAGTGATGCTGCAGTAGCCTCCTTCCCCTTTGATACTCTGCCGTTCCCTTTTTTGTTGCCGTGCTGGCCTCAGCTGATCTTGACTTGGATCAATAGAGCAAAATAAACGAGATTGAGAAGTGCTGAAGCCTGGCCCAAGTGCATATGGGAAAGGGTTACCAATATTGGATTTTGCTCAGTTCAGGGAATATTGGAAGAAAGTGGAGAGTGCAAGAGCAGGCAGAAGACTTGAGAAATTCATTTCTGGATTCTAGTGTTCCCAGGAGAGGTTTGGTAATCAGTCTGGCAGGTGAGCAGCAATTCCCAAACTTTTTGTGCCAACACGCTAATGTTTTCAGCGAAAGCACCAGGGCCAACCCATCTGCCATTGCCCCATAGCTCATCTTAACACTTGTCTTGATTTGAATTTGTCCTTCTGCGACGTGGAATTGTAGGACACAGTGGTGGGAAGCAACCTCGGGATGTTAGCTAGTCTGTGCCCTTGCCTCAAGGCAGTTCAGCTCTGCTTAAATCATTTCAGGCCACGTGTATCCAGATCTGTGTGCTGCATCCAGGTGATGTCTCAGCACTGCTTTGTAAAAGCTCTCTATTTCTAATACTTCAGGACTCTGCAAGGATTTTCACATCTGCATTCCAGTGATATCTCAGAGCTGTTTCTAATACAGGAGTTTCTCCTCTTAAGACATTTCTAATGGATGTTTTCCTATCTTGTATCAGAAATGTTTTGTGCTAGTTCTCAAGGGGATGACTTATCACTTTGTACTATTTCTTTTCATACTATTTCTGTTATTCCCATTCTCAAGATCACCTAGCTGTACCTACAGTGTTTCTGTGCAATGAGAATGTCTCCTCGCTTTGTGTCCTTGGCTAATTTCATTATCATGTTCCTAATTTTTCTTCCAAGGTCACTTAGAAAAATGTGAAAGAACAGCAGATCCAAGGACAAACGTCGAGGAATTCCACTAATAGCCCCGCTCCAGCACAAGCCTCTGTCATTTTTTGTATAGCCAATGCCTTACAGTTTTCCTGCTAATCACTGTCTTTTCTTGTGTCTCTTGTAATTCTGCGTGAGGCACTCTATCAGATATTGGACTAAAGTCCAGATGGATTAGATCTGGTGCATTTCTGTTGTCTAGAAAATTGGTTATCAAAGAAAAATACCAAATTAGTCTTCATTTCAGCTTATTCAATTAGTTCAGTTCAGTGACTAGTTCATTAAGAATTGAGAAACTGAGTATGAGCTGAGAAAGCGAGAAAATGTGTCCTTTTTTCTTCTAATCTATGAATAAAAATCAGCTGTGAGAGGATGAGATCTTCTAGTTTTGATATGCTGAAGAACAGAGGGCTGGGAAGCAAATTGTTCATTTCACCCAAATTAGTTACTTTGCTTGCTTAACAAAACTGTTTTAAATGTAAAACATCTTTTGGTAATTTTATTTTTTCCTTATGTCTCCATATTTATTGTGGTATTTATCAACTGAATAAAGCCAAGTTCCAGGTGCTGTTTTCTTGCATTTTGATTGAAGTTCAATATGCATGTGAATGTACCTCGACACAAATCACAATTAAAGTCTCATCTAGGAATCAAGAAGTGTCAGTCAAACCTTGTAATAGATAAAATGGAAATAACAAGGGTATAATGTTGAAAGAAAAGCGTAAAAGGCAGCCTGCTTCCCTGCTTGGCGTTAGGTAGATGTTTGCTGTTGTCACATTTTAATTCTTACCTCTGATGGTCAGCCCTTTCTCATGAAAGCCAACATTGTGAATGCAAAATGAAGTTCAAGTTAATGACTTAAAAATATATTTTCAGCTCCTGATTTAAAATATGATTAATATTGGAGTTGTAAATAATACTGGTTTGAATCAGTCCCCCTGCATATAAGATAGCTGTGGATCAGGACAGTTGGATAGGAAACTATCATTGTCTTCTCAAGGCCAGAGTTTCATGGCTGAAGTGTAAGACATTCCACGTCCTCTCCAGGAGGGATCACTAACAGGGCACCCCATCCTTTCAGAGTCAGTAACACCTCAGAAAGGGTGAGCCATCAGTGCCCCATCAAAAAGAGGTGCCCCAGGCTAGATGGCTCCTTGCCACTGAGACTCCTGGATGTGAATGCTCCTCTGCACAGTTGTGGATGTTTCCCAAAATACCCTAATTTTCCTCATGAACTGAGAGCACATCCCATCTGAGAGGTAGCTTGGTTTGTCAGGAGCAGGCTGCAAGGGGAAGACAAGCCTAGTGGCTGTCAGTCCTATCTCTGATGTGGTTTTACTGTCATTTACAGGGACCTTGTGCCTGTGTCTTGCGTCCTCGGAGGACCCAACTGCTGATGGCCTCACATCAACTTCCCTGCTGGAGTTTGCCATGATGTCCCACCTTGAGGCCATGAATTCCCATGAGCAAACCAGCCCGGAGACTGCAGAGCCAGATCTTGCCCCTGGCTCTCTGCATGCTGCCCCAGGGTCAGGCTTTGCCAGCGAGGAGAACGAGGAGTCCAAGATCTTGCAGCCCCCGCAGTACTTCTGGGAAGATGGGGGAGAGCTCAACGACTCCAGCCTGGACTTGGCACCGGCAACAGGTGGGTTATTTTTACCCCATTCTTCCTCCCTACTCTGCAGGGGCTCTGGGGAGATGGAAGAATGCAGGGATCTGTCTTCCTGCTTTGACACAACTCTTGCTAAGAGGGCCTGAGATTAAACGTCAGCTCTATTTTCTCACCTCAGTGCCTGATGTGTCCCCAGTGAACCCTGAGCAAGCACAGGCTTTAGAAACCAAGTTACAGTTGAGCCTTTATTCCTGAGCTGCTATGAGCTGGGAAAAGTATTGCCTCCACCTAGTTTCTCGTTGCTTCATGCCCTTCTTTCTCTCTCTACCCTTTTATGCTCTCTCCACCCTTTTATGCTCTCTCCTCTCTCTCTTCTTTCTGTTGCTGTCTATTAAGCACAACTTTAAGGTCTCAAGAGCCTGACTCAGAGATCAAGGCCATTTTAGGGTTTGAGTCAAAGCTGGACTCCCTGGGTCAAATTCTGGATTCCTCAGTCTGTGACTTCAGTGTGGACTTAGCCCAAGAGAAGACAGTCTTGTTGTCTACCCTGTGCTGCTACTTTCTGAGGAGTCATGACCAAAATGGGTTTCATTAGCGTTTGAGCTTGCTTTCCTCTGTGGAGTGTTTTTTTGAGACCACTGACCCCCCTCAGTGGTTTCCCCGCAAGGCCCTCGTTGGCTTTGAGATACTCTCAAGAAGGATGGGGGGAAGGAGGAGGAGCACTGCAGGGTTTCCAGTAGCTTAGGAGATTATTTCACATGCTCCTGCTCTTAAGTGTCATGTGGGGCATGTATTAAGTGTTACCCAAAGGCCAGGCGTCAGGCTTACCCCTCCTCCCTCAGCTGGTATTGCTGCCTTCCTTTCAGCAGATCTGACTGAGGTCTGCAGTTAGAAAGCACAAGTCTCATTTTATCTTCATTCCTACTTCTGTGACCTTAAAAAACACCTGTGCTCACACAGGGCTGAGGCTGCTGCAGAGCTAGGGCTGGGGCTGCCCACTGGGGCACAGTGCACGCTCTGGGGGGCAAGGGCCATCCCAGCTTAGGCCTCCAAAGCCCTTTGCTCGCTGACATTGCTGCTGAACTTATCTGGCCGTGCTGTTGCTGCCCTGAGGCTCCCTGGCCCCCGGGGCACTTGCAGACCTGGCCGTGGGGCAGCTGTGCAGATGCTGCCTCCACAGGGGTGCCGGGGGCGGATGGTGCCCGTTCCTGCCAGCGCATCCCTGGGACAGGCTCTGGCTCAGCCGCTCTCACGCGGTGGCAGCGCTCAGCGGTGCTTTTATTGGTGTGCCAGCAGGCACCTGCGTGTACTCACAGATCAGGACGTGACTTGGAGAACAGCGTGTGCTTGTGCATTGAGCGCGAGATGACTGGGTACCGAACCCAGCCTTGCCTCTTGCACGTGCCTCGCCCCATTTGCATGCAGAACACGCTCCTCTCTCCTTCCGTTCTTGCCTGCAGTACTTTCCTCCGTGAACAGATGTGCTCTTTCAGCTGTCCTTTTGCAAACCCTGTCCTATCCGCTGCCCAGCTCACTGCTGCTGTGCTTCCAAGCACTGTATCTTCCCCTGACCGTCGCTGCGTCCAGAGCTCATGTCTCAATGGCATTTCAGAGCCTTGGTTAATAGAGCATTTTGAATTATTCAAGAGCTGGGAGCACGTTTCTACTTAAAATTTAATTAGAAACCTGCTGTGTGTCATTTTACAATAAAGGATATTGTAATAGCATCCCTAAATTGGTCAGCCTTCTCCTGTCATGCAAGGCCTCCGTATGAGGGAGGCACACAACCAATGGATCTTACATGCTGCATGTGTGACACATGCCATGTGATACCTCGTGGAACTGTGTGATGACATCTGTTAGGTTATTTTCAATGGATAAATCCATTAAACAGTTTTAAACAGCTGCTGTTTTAGGAAAAAAAGGTTTATGGTATAAGTTTTTCTTATGTGAGATTTCTTTCTGTGTAGTGTAGCCCGGCATAGTTGGTAGCTCTGTCCCAGGCACACATTGAAGATATTGCATCAGTCAAGGCACAAAACAGGATCGTTGTACTACTAGAGAGAGAAAATTCCTTGCTATGAAAGGAGACCTGTGCTGGTTTCTTTCCGTGTTTGGTGTGAAGATATTGGGCCTGGAACTGCTGGTGGTCTTGCAGATAGGACAGATCTCCTGCTATTTCAAAGCTGCATTAGTCATCTCTCCCTTTTTTATGTTCTTCTGAAGCCTATGTGGGGAGACTCCCCTGCCTTTGTGTGGCTTTGAGGCTGCAAGAGCTAAAAAGTAATAACAATCTGCAGCTGCTGCTCTTTTCTTTTGTTTTTTTTTTTTTTTAAGCGCACTCGAACATCTTTTAAAAATATTTCTGGAAAACATGTGGCATATAGGACCACCTGTTAGTCCATTAGAAAGTGAGAACAACGCCCCACTGGCGGAGCACAGCTCAGCCTGGGGCTCAGGTTCTCCTGAATAATGTGCTTTTGCTGATTTGTGCTACAGAACAGTGAATCTGTATTGACATCAGTGAGCACCAGCCTGTGGAAGGGCCCTGACATTTGTCTCACTCTGTCTGAGGGTGCACAGAAGTGTGCACTTGCATGTGTGCTACCCCATGCACAGCTGCTACCCAGTGGAGCCGCATGTGGAAGAGATGGATTAGGTCTGGTGGGAATGTGGAAGCCATATCCTTATGGAAAGAAGCAGTATGTGACTTGTACTTTAGCCAGAAGGCAAGTCAGTGGAGCTGTGAGCCTGTTACTTCTGCATCCTTTCTGGCTTCCAGGGAACCTGGAAGCTTCTTAGGTTGTAGTTTGGGTGTGGCTGCTTTGCTTCACCTTTGGTAGTAAATTGGCCTGAACCCCAGATCAACTCTGAAGATAGAGTGAACCTGCAGGGACTCACATCTGGCCCTTCCTGTCCTCCTTTCCTTTCTTCCCACCTTCCCCATCTTGTGTTGCCTGGAGGCTTCTAGTTCATCATGTTTCCTACTGTCACACTGGGCAACAAATGCAAGGTGTTATCTAGCTTTAGGGCTAGAAGATGGGAGTCATTGGACTGTAGGTCTGTTTGAGTCCCTGATTTTTAATGAAAGAGCTGTGTGGTGGTGTATCCATCCCGGAGTGCTCCCTGGTTTGCACCTCTCAGTGTTCTCCTTTGTTTTGGTCAGAAAGCACCATCCCATATGTTCCCCTTCCAGTGAAGGCTCTAGGTTGAGGCAGGCTAATCATTAATTGCTGGGAAGTGTGGGCTTCTGAAGACCGATGCCAGGCCTGTGAGTCTCCAGGGGATGAGGTCACTTAGTCCCTCTCCTCCCCTGCCCAACAGCTGAGCCTCCAAGGATTGGAGTGCATCTTCCAGTGTGATGGTGAACTGGTATGAAGCTCACTTCATTACAGCCACAAGCTACATTTTCAGCTCCAAGGTGCTTGAAGACCAAGGCATGACTGTGCTGGGAGATATCAAATCTAGTCTTATAGGTTGGTGATTCACTAGGACGGCATGTGGCGCTTTGGGGGGTGGGGGAGGAAATTGTAATCTTTTAATTATTCATAGTAATTAGCAGAAGGGATTCCCAGGAGAGCTAGGATGGGGGATAGCAGGACAGACAACTTAGGACTGTATTCAAAGAAAAGTAAGTTTTCTGACCAACTAATGGAATGAAATACCTTCCATCTCCTCTGCTGGTGAGATTCACTTCCTTCCGCGATGAATTACTTGCTTCTGACCAGAGAGATCCCAGTATCTTTCAGCCTTACTGAAATCTGCTGTTCTTCATCCAGACTGACAGCAAATCTGCAGTTCTTAATACCATCTTCAACCCAAGCATTAATGAAATGAAGCACCTGGTAAAGACTGTCTACATAAGCAGCTTAGTGCTGAGCAGCCGCCTGCCGAGCTCAGCTCCCGGAATGCCCCTTGTTTATGCCCTGGTTTAGTGTACACTGACACATTGGGTGATCTGTCTTGGGACAAGCCACCTCGGTCAAGACATTGCTGGCAAAGGCTGACCTGTGACAGGAGGGTTTCTCTGTGCATAGTGCTGTTCTGGTGCAGCTGTCCCTGACTGACTGGGTTTGGGTGAGGATGGCTTATTCCAGCTTTATTGCAGTCCTGCACTCAGCAGGACAAAGGTATGAGGCTATTTGGGGAACAGCTGTAGCACTTGGTGCCCAGTGTCTGCCTCAAGCAAATTCCAGCCATAATGAGACCTAACAGCTTTGCTACCCTGGGTCTCTCTCTTTTGATTATGATCTCTTTTGTGTGTGTGGACCTGGTGTCTCGGAGTCGGAGATAGTAACTTCTCCAAGCTCTTCTGGGAGATTAGTATATTAGCCCCAACTGGCTCGATTCCAGCACGGTAATTGTATTTTGCCTCTTTGAAATCCCCCTGCATTTCCAATCAGCTGGACTATGACTTTTTGCAGTAAGTCTCACTGCTTTATACTGCAAAAAGGGAAGCAGATTCGGCCTCAGACCTGGCTGCATTTTTAGCAGTCAGTAGAGTTCACCTTGTGCTTCCAAAAGTTGGCAGGTGCTTTAGTGTGAGTGGTGCTATGTGTTGTGGTGGGAGCCCAGGAATGTTCTTGTTTTTATTACAGTGCCCTCTAGTTATCGGTAATTCAATCACTGGTTAACATGATCTTTCAGTTTAATCCAATAAAGACCTTATGGTCGGGTTATGTGTACTAAAAACAATGAGGATCACCCTCTTCCTGAGCTGTCACAGTTGCTTTAAACTGTTCATAGCAAATACAGGGTAGGGAACTTTGCAGACCAGTAACTGAGACCTGGTCTTCTGAATGAAGGAGAAGCAGAAATGTAATGAATTAAATGTCTGGCTGGGGAATCGTGCTTTGGCACAATGCCATGTCTTGGCCCATCTGGTGTCAGAGAAGTTTCAGTGTTGATTTCGGAGGAAGCAGGACATCATTGTCTGAATGGCGGCTTTTGCAGAGGTTTGAAGCTCATGTTCACCTCTCCCAGGGAAAATCATCTCCCCGGGTGAAGAAGATGCATCTGTGCAACCCAGACCTAGGTCTGGTGGGAGGTGCAAAGGGCAGGACTTGGAACAAGCAGAAGGCCTGTGTAAGATAGTTTCTTTAGAAAATAGTGCCTGAGGGTCTTTGTAAGAGAGCTTGGAAGGGAAAAGCTGGAGGACTGTGGGACACAGCTGGATACTGCAATATGAGTAATATCACCACTGATGGGAAGCATTAAGGGATGTAGCTAATGATGTGGTGGCAAAGAGGTGAGGTAGGGGTGTGGAATTTCATATCGGTGAACCAGACTCCCAAGGGGATGGTGTGACAGAGAAGCTGTGGGAGAGTGTGTGATGTGGAACTGTGGCTGCCTACTTAACTCATCTGGTCCATCCCTTGCTAGACTGTTTGGCCAGAGGTGTTGGGACAGTTTATGGCCCCAGGAGACGGTTCTCTTGAGCTGTCCCCCTCTGTGATCAGGCTGGCTCCGTCGTGGCTTGGCTGCTCTTGTTTGTGGCTGGAAAGGGGTATGTGGCATGTGCAACCTCTGTGTGTGGCCACAGGCTCCTTCTCTGCTCCAGCCTACTGCTGATCTTGGTGGGAGACAGCAGACCCTGGCAGGGAAGGAGCTGATAGCATGTACAGTTACAACCTCCTCAGGCAACCTTGGTTTTGGCAGTGCTCTCCTTCCTCACTGACATTAGATGAGCTGATAAACAAGCCAGGCAAATCTGGCACTGTATCCAGCTCCATAATACCTGTCTCCTTTATCAGAAGACTCTGCCCCATTTCTGCAGCAGGAACACAGATCACCTGCATCTCACTGGCCTCTCTGTTCCATTGGTTGCTGTTTCTCTCCACAACAGCTAGTGGGAATGGCAGTGGATAGCATTGGCATGGGAAGGTGGTAGGGTCTGTGGGCACACTGCCATGTGCCCAGAGCATGGAAGCAGGGTGTAGAAGGTCTGCTGAAGGTAGAGGAGAACCAGATGGGCCAAGTGGGTTGTAGAAGACCACCTGAGAAAGGGAAACTGCTACTAGAATACTGGAAGAGCTGCTAAAAATGGGAGATGCCCTTTGATTTCCCTTAGGGCTGGGGAAAAGGGCAGTCCAGGGAAATGTGGAGAAGACTCTTCAAATGGGGAAGTTCTTAGCTCTGCATTGCACAGATGATGAGTGACAGAGGCCAGCTGGTCTGGATGGAGCCTTGGGTAGAAGATGCTGGGACCAGCTTAGGGGCTGGGATCATACCAAGGAGATGTCTAGGGTGCAAAAATCCCTTCAAACTGTAGGAGAGGGGTATAAACTAAAAGAAAATATGAGTGCCTTAAAGAGACCTGATCTTGACAAGTTGGCAGATGCCCTTGTTTGTAAGACAGTAGGAGCTGATCCCAGACGGGAACTAAATGTCTAGCTAAAAGTCTGGAAGGAAGGATTGACTCATCATCATTGGCATCTGTATGTGGCACTTGGGGATATGGTTTAGGGGTGATTATGGTGGTGCTGGGTTGATGGTTGAACTAGATCTTGAAGGTCTGTTCCAACCTTGATGATTCTGTGATCCTCCCTGAATCTGGGAAGTGATTGAACCCCTTTGGTAACTGGGTTGTATAGAGAGCAACTTGTTTTAAGGAGCACAAACCAGCACCACTGACCAAAATGCCTCAAGTGTCACTGTTCCCCACATGAATCTGAGTAACAGCACTTGCAAGATTTGAGGTGAGTTCATTTTCTAATCAGTGGGGTCTTATGAACCAGACAGAAGAAAGATTCTCTGAGCTTGGTATGCAGGGTAGTGGGGAAACTGATGACAAGTGATAACCTTAACTGAGTAGGAAGTATGAGGATTCCTGTGTCTGCTTCTGCTTTGTGGATTTGTTGTCCCAGAGAAGTAGCTCAGGTTTCAATCTTTGGCTGCCTTGTAAGATGGAAGTCTGCTGGGAGAGAGTGGGATGGTTTTTCCCTGGACTTTCATTGCCCAGGAGAGATGGCAGAGGCGTCAGTCCCTCTGGCATCTTTAGATCTTGTTGGTGGAAAGGCTTCATGGCTGCACCATGCGGGGCTTTCCCCCACGGGAGCTAACTAATCTGTGACAGAGCACTTTAAGGAAAGGTTGAATGTGTGACTTCAAAGGAGAGCTGACAGGTTGGGAGCATTTCTCGTTCCCGTGGGACAAACCTCATGCTGCCTTTCGTGGTTTGTTTTTTTGCTGTGCCCATCTGCCAGTTTGTGCTCTCCTCCAGGTGGGAAGAGGAGCAGGGAAGAGAGGAGGTGCAGAGGAGTCAAGAATAGCTGAGAGTGTCTTTAGGCTAAGGGGAAGGCAGAGTGGATCACTGATCCTTGAAAATAACATCTCATCTGACAGGGCCTTGTTTTAAGCGGCGAAACCCTCACTTTTCACCCACAGCATGTCAGGGCAGGCAGGGTTCTTGCTGGGGTTTTTGGTGCAAACTCTGAGTATCCCTACAGCGGGAGCAGTAGCAGAGCCCTGGGAGATGCACTAAACTTTTGTCATCTGTCTGAAGAGTGTCCCAACCAAACGTCCTCAATCCCATGGTCCGTGGCTGTTCCTGCTGTTACCCACCATCCATCTAGCACGGCAGTGACTGTGTCTGCAGACCCTGCTGTGTGTACCTGTGGGTGTGGGCCTTTGGGGAGACCAGTGCCAGACATTGGAGGAGAGATGGGTTTTTTTTTGTCAGTGCTGCTGCTGATTGCTCTTAGCAACCTCCATGGCCTCTGGGGGAGCATCACCGGGAAGGCTGTTGGGTAGCAAAAATCTTTTAATCCTCAGGGTCCCTGGGTAGGGCCTCAGTTAGGATGATGCTCTTTAGTGAAACACAGCAGCAAAATGACCTGGCTTCTGTCTGCAGTGTCAGTAAATCTCAGTGGCCTCTTCGCAGACAGAAGTGGGAGACAGTCCCAGCACCATGGCTCTGAAGGTCAGCAGCTGGATCATGCTCATCTTTGAGCAACATGTGGAAGGAGCTGCTGACAGCATGTAGGGAATGAGCTGTGGGTTAGGGAAACTGCTTGCCAGCTAAACAGGAGCATCTTTGCACCTCGTGTTTTGGTGTGTTCTCCACTCAGGACAGGTGGGAAAGAGCATGCAGGAGTAGCATGGGCAGTCCTGATTCCCCGGGAGTATCCAAGGGAGTGGGTGTGTTTGATGACATGGCTCTCTCTGCCTGGGAGCTCGCACCCGCTCTGGCAGCAGCAAGTGGTGGATTGGAGTCAGGGGTGCGTGGAGTTTTTTTGTGCAGATCTCTGTAAGGCATCCAGACAGCTGCTGCCCACTGTGCTCAGTGGAGCATCTGCTTTGGCAGGCAGGAGAGGAGACGGGAGCCTTGGGGATTTCAGGCAGTCACTTACTTAATAACCATAGGCAGGGCAGGGGGCTCATTTCTGGCCGTGAAGGGATCGTCTTCCTTCCCTTTCTCTGAGAATGTGCTGTGCTTGTCTTGGGGAGAAAGGGAGTTAATTGGGATGCAAACTCCTGAAACAGAGCTCCGTGGGTATGGGCATTTTCTCAAGAAAGATGAACGTTGATTTATGCCTGCTGGATTTGTGCCTGCCACTCTGAGCTAAACATGTCTGATCTTACAGATACTTTTCCTATCCTGGGGTACCATGTCCTTGCTGGCCTTCAGAAGAAACTCCTGCCTGCCCTGAGCTTACATTTGTGACATGTATCTTCCTCTTCAGCATCTACATTTGTCTAGCAACAAAAAATGCATTCGTGTTCAGAGCCACAGAACAACCAGGGGCTGAAGCTGGAGGGAGGGCAGATAGATTTGGCTGCTGTAGCAAAACAAAACTGTTCCTTATTGACACAGGGGGCTCATAATGCAGATGTTTGTGGGATGACCTTTATGCTGTGAGGTGCTGTACAAACTAAAATTCAGCATTTCCAAGATGCCCGGGTTGATTCAGGTTTTGGTGGTATTACTTGGGTGTGCTGGGGAGGAGGGTTTGGTTTGCTGTGCTTTTGTTTCTATTCTCTAGTATTTCCCATTAGGCTGACTGCTGCTACCACCCCATATATTTCTGAATCCCATCTGAAATGAATCTCTGGGTCCCAGACTGATTCCTAACACTCATAACCTCAACTTAAAGATGCCAGGTGTCAAAACTCATTATTATCTGTAAAAATGCCTCAGGACAGAAAGGAGTGGAGAGAATGAACATGCAAATTGTCCCTAGGAAATGTGGATTCACTGGGATGGGGTGGGGTGCTGGAGAAGTGCAATTATTGGATGGCATTGTTCTTTGCTGTGGCAGGCTACCTGCTCTTAGAGGGTCTCTGCCACTTGACCTCATCTCTGGCTGGACACCTGTAGTGGGGCCAGCTCTCTGCCTTTCAGAGTTTGTAGTTGCTTTGGATGTGACATGAAATCTTTTGGATCTCTTCCTAGATTACAGCTTTCCTGCTGCGTCTCAGAAGGCATTGCTGAAACGGAATGGGACACAGGTGGACAACTGGGAAACAGCCACTGTCCAGCCACCGGCAGAATTTGTTGAGCCTGACCTGCACACCCCTTTCTCCACGCTAGAGGAAGAGGAGGGGCTGCTCCCTATAGACCACTCAAGAGGAGGAGTGGAGAGCCTCCAGACCTCCGGGCCAGAAGTTACATCTTCTGAACCAGTGGACCAAGAGGATTCCTTCTCCCTTCTGTTTTCCACAGCCTCTGCCAGGCCAGGTATTGTGACTGAGGCAGCCATAGGAGGGCAAGAAGAGGACTCTGTTTCTCCAGGCTTAGACCTTGGGAGCAGCATGGGACCAGGTCTTCTACCTGTGTCCTCTATTTTTTCTACTACTGTTGGTGCAAGATCTCCCAGTGTTTCAGAAGAACTCTTTGAGGTGACAACTGGGGACACTTGGGCTGTTGGAGGAGCAGATTTAGAGCTTACTGTGAGTACCACAGGATCAGAGCTTGCAGAGACCACAGTGGAGGCTGGTGTGGAAGAGCATTCGGCCAGAGAGGAGGTCTCGGAGCCCACGGTGGGGTTGGAGATGCTGGAGCCCACGATGTTGACTGAGATGGAGCAGACAGTGGAAATGCCTGTGGGGACACCTTCTCCTGGAAGCAGCTCCCCAGGCACCCAGACTCCTTCTGGGAGTGAGCAGCATCCCACTTCTGTGTCTCCATGGGACAGAGCTGATGAGCCTGTGCTGGATCCCATTTGGAATGACACTGAGTCAGCCACTGAGACTGTGGCAGCAGAGAGGAGCTTGTCACCGCTGGCTGGGGATGCCCGCGTGGCCATGCTGCCAACAGAGCTGCCCTGGGACTCGGCACAGGTAGCACTGGGAGCAGGGAGTGGGTGGGAGGTTGCAGTGGAGGTACTTGGGTGCTTCCCTCTTGTGGGGGTGTTTAACCCCATCCTTCAGTCTGACTGGTGGAAGAGTTTTGTCTGTTCACCCAGCCAGGTGAGTGAACTTTCAGGGAGAGTTTTTCACAGCACTTCTTAATGGTATCCATTATCCTTGATGAAAACCCTGCCCGCTCACGTTTTTCCAGCTGCACAAAATCCTGCTTCCAATAAACAGAAGCAGAACACCTTCCCTCTGGGGCATGCGCGGCAGAGAAAGCTCCTTGTTTCCTCAGCCTGCATTATTGGAAGTGTCAGGACAAAAATGGCCCCAAGGATTTCTAGAAAGGGAGTGAGAAGAAAGTGCTATTTTTGCTGCTGCTGCCCACAGGGACCAGATGCAGAGCAGGTGAAGCAGGGTACAGTGGCCTGCGAGGATGTTGGTCTGGGAGAGCCTGTGGGAGAGGAGGGGTGGAGTGAACTGCAGTTCCTGAATCCAGCATACTGGTTAGGAGAAGATATGTAGCAGGAGCTGACTGGTGAGAAAGTACCAAGCAAAGCTTTTAATTTTGCTTTCTGCCTCATGGTACTCAGGAGACTGAACAAGTGACTTAGCCCCTCTGTGCATCCTATCCTGCCTGCAAAGTGCTGCCTTGTCTCACTAGTCTGTTTAAAGTCCACAGAGGCTCCTGGTTTGGTTTTGTGTTAAGTGCTGATAAGCCTGCATACTAGAGAGCTTTCCACTGAAAACCTGAGTCCTCCTAGATAGAGGTGGAAGGTAAGCTGGTCTGTGGCAAGGTGGCATAGTAACTTTGTTCCTGCTGCATGCACTGTCACTGAAATGGTGATTCCTGCTTAGTACAGAGAGTTACAGGACAGTCACATCCTTTGAGAAGTGCTTCTCCAGGGTGTATGGCACCTTGCTTCTGTCCCTTGTCTACCCTGTGCTTTTAGCAGCATTCACTACCTGGGCTCAGCTCTTTGTCTTGTCTCTCCAGGTGATCTGCAAAGACTGGAGCAATCTTGCGGGAAAGAATTACATCATCCTGAATATGTCGGATAACATTGACTGTGTAAGTCAGTCCAAAGAGATTTGATGGCACAGGAGGAATGGTGCTTAGAGAAGAGGAGGCAGACCCAGCTCTTGCTCTGTGCTTTCACTACAGAACATTTTAAGAGCACTAAATCTCAACTTCCCTGTAGAGTCTGTGAAGAGAAGGAGAGCAGGACAGAAATATTCCCGTTCTCCAAAGAGTGGGTGGAGAGGGATGATTTTGCTCTAAGTCTAGCACATGTCAGTCCCATATTGGATTTCTTACTAACTTCTGGCTTGTAGTCTGTGCCAGTCTGTACCTGGATTGTCATGAGACATGAGAGCTTTTAACATTGCGCTTCTTACTGGTAGGAAATGTGGCAGGACTGAAGTACAGTTTTCCTTTCTTCACTTCCTTTTCCGTCCAGCATGTAGTAATGATCCTCTGATGGCTCAGAGGAATAGGGACTCCCATTTACAGTGTGCATGGTTAAGTACCAAGCAGCTATCACTAAATCTTCCTTAAGGGCCTCTTCTCCCCACCCTCTTATCCTGTGTGTTATCTGGGTCTGTTAACCAGCCATGCTCTGCTAATCCAATGCAGAGGTCCATCCATCCTCATAAAGCTGCAGTTAATTCATGAGCCCAGAGTCCCTTGTGGATCCCTGGTAAAAGGGCTTGTTCACTTCTGCCGGGCCTTTTATCAGGCACTTAAAAACCAGTTGTGAAAGGCCTGGGGTCAAGGTGCCTTTCATAATTCTAAGAAATTATTATGAGCCTGACAGCCTGAGACCAAAATGTTTAATCGAGGAACTGTGTTCTGGCCTCCTGTGTCTGCACTCCTGCTTTCTGAGGCTCCTGCTCTGGGCAGAGCCAGCTGATCTTGTCACTGCACTGACCTATTGCCACTACTGGTGAGTTGTTGCTTAGTTTATTTTTATTTTTTTTTAAGGTGAACTTTCTGGGGACAAGGAAAACGGGGAAGTTTCTATACACAGTAAAGCATGTTGAATGCTCTAACAGTAGATGAAAAGTCACTCTCTTTCCTCCTGATTGAGGCAAGCCATTTGGAAGGGTTTTAAATATCTTTGCTACAGTTAACAACTGCAACGCCGAAAATCAGCCCTTGAAAACCAGTCTTGCTGCCCTGTTTGCTCCATATCCTAATCCCCATCGCTCTGTCTCCCATCTCTGTGGACTTTTAATGCTAGGTAATTTTGTAATACATAGTAGCTTCCTTCCTGTGATCATTTGCATTTGTGTTGTTTAAACCACTGTAAGGGCGAGAACTGAAAAGCAGATGTGCAGATGTCTCTTGATCAAATTATGTCTTTGCTATTGAATCCTCAGTTCTGCCTTGCTGAAGGAAGACGGTGCCCTGGGATAGGCAGGACTGAACTGTTTTTCTACTTGATTTCATGTTTCAAAACATATTTCCCAGTGAATGATTTGTGCTGTACTACCCCTTATTCAAAGGGACATTTGTCGACATACATATTTAACATGAGCATCACTTCATTCCCTGCCTTCCATTACCACTTTGCATGAGTGAAGCTGGAATCAAGCTCTTCTCCTTTCCACTGATCTTGATGCAGTTTGTCTCCTACCCGTGGTAATTTACTCATTTTGGGCCCCTCACCTACAGTCTGCCTGTCCCTTTTGCTTTCTGGTTTCTGTATCTGAGCCCTGTGGTGTTTGGGTCCAGGGTTGTGAGGAAGAAGCTGTGTTGCATGTACTGTAATTTAAATTAGTGCGAATGGGGATTCTCCACATTTTTCCTATGTTTTGGTGCCGTGATCTGATGTGGTACTGAGTCCCACTGAAAAGCCAAGGGACAAGTAGGGTGCTTAACCCCTTCCAGAGGGTTGGACCTTGAGCTTTGATACACTTCAAAGCACCAGGCTTTTACCTGCTGCAGGGATGATGTCTGAATTGCTAAGTTAAGCTGGAAGGCCATTTGTCTTCCCAATGGGCTCTGGGCAAGGGAATCACTTCAGTTTCTTTCTGGGCACATCTCCCACTCAACATACCTGGGAATTTTGCCCGAGTGAGGACTGCAGGATCCAACCCAAAAGTGGTACCTGGCCGTCTATCGGAAGGTGATCTCTATCTTGGTGCGTGTGCATTCAGACTCCTTCACTGCTCCTTTCTCTCCACCATGGAGAATTTATCAGTGCTCTGCAGCCTCTGCTTTCTCCATCACCAGAAACATCTTGCTTCTGTCCTGCTCCTGGCCTCAGCTGCTCTTCCTTCCTCTGCATCCTCCAAAAGACAGCCTCGGACTGGCAGCGGGGCCGTGAGTGGGAGCCGCAGTTCATGGTGCTGCATCACAGTGCTGCTTCCTCCTGCCTCCCCGTGCCAAAATCCATAACCTGATGAGAGTAGGCACTGGCAGACCCTTGTGATTCAGGCCCTAGTCATCGATGTCTTTTCCAATTAGGCCATTTTTGGCACAGGCTTGTGCCTGCCCTGAGCGCTTCAAATTGCCATGGCAACAAGAGCTCTCCATTTTATTAATCATCTGTGTGGCCTTCAGGTTGGCATGGCAACTGGAGATAAGAATAGAAACACAGGAGTGAGAAAGCAGCAAAGGAGCCTGCTGAGGGATGGCTGGAGCATGTCAGGCTGAGCAGCACCCACTGACCCAGTGCTGGCTGTGGGGAAGAGCCTGCTTCCTTCTTACCTTACATGATGATGTTACTTCAGGATCCCTGTGTGCCAGGGGAGCTGGGCTTGGTGTGGGACATATGGCAGCCACAGGAGCCAAGGAGGAGGGTTGGTGTATTGGGAGATCTCTGTAGATCCAGCCTGGGCCACTGGGGATGTGCGGGGGACCGTTGCACCAGGTTTAACACTGCTGGGTTTTGGGCATGCCTGGTGTGGGGTCTTGGCTGTACCAGCCCTGCAGTGCTACGTCTGCCCTGTTCCCACCATGTGCTCACCAAGGTTCCTTTCCCATGGCAGGAGGAGTTTCGGTTGGAGAGGGGTCCCCAGCTGTTGGCCCTGGTGGAGGATGCCTTCTCCAGACAGGCGGATGGACTGCAGGACCGCTGGCTGATCTCCCTGAGCAAACCCAATGAGAACGACAAGCACTTGCTAATGACACTGGCAGGGGAACAGGGTAAGTGCTGGGAGGAGGAGCCTTCCTGGGATGAGGGGGTGCATTTAAGGGGCTCCCAAATGGATGTGCTCAGCCATGTTGGAAGGAGCTTTTGGTTTCCAGTCCCTTTCAATCCCACCAGTTCCCTGTGTTCACTGGACTTGAGGAATGGAGGGGGACTGAGGACATAAGACTCTTTCTTCACATCTGCCTTCTGGCTTGCCCATCACTGCTTGTAAAGAGCTCTGTCTCTGCAGTTTGCTCTCTCCCTGGATTGCCTTTACCTGAGCATCTGTCAGCTTTCTCCTGATGCTTATGTACTCCACGGGAAGGATGCAAAGGGAGGGTATGACATCCTGCTCTTGGTTCACTTCTTAACCCATCAATTCTTGAGTCTTGTCTGAATTAGGATAGTCCTGATGGTGTGTCCCCTGCATCCCCAAAGAAACGAAAGCTGACAGTGAATGTGGGATATTTTACCATCTCTTTATTCCCATTTTGGTATGGTGGTCCTTCTCCTGTACTGCTTCTGTTGCCTGCTTAGTGACAGAGGCCTTCAGTGTTGACATTATGGCCTATATGACCCTGCATCCATGACTTTTTGAGTGTTGCTGCTTGCCTCCAGAGCAGACACAGATCCTGAGAGCTTCTGTGGCAGTGGGAAGAGTATCTAGGCGGCTTTGGTATCAGTTTTCCCTGGATTTTTTTAACTTACTTAGAGAATATTTGGAGGTACCCTTGTCTGTGGTCTTTGAGTTCTTTCAGCCTCCTGACATAAAGCACCAATGAACAAAAATGTGTGTTCTCCTGCCTCCATCCTATTGGGGATTTCAGGCTGATGAATACGTCTGACTGAGTAACCTGATCTGAGAGCACCACTGATCTCTTCCTCTACTTTACAGGCGTTATCCCTACAAAAGATGTTCTCATGGCACTGGGGGACATTAAGAGGAGCTTAGCTGAGGTAAGAACCTGTCTGCCTGCATCCATTTGTTAAGACTGCCTGTACAATTAAAATAAGCAACTTGAAAACTGGGAGCATATCTCAGTCTAACCAAGTGCTGAACCCACAGCGGGCAAACAGATGAGTCAGATGCTTGGCAAACTCCCTTCTCACCTCACTGGTAGTTGCCAGGCCATCAAATGTCTGCTCTCTTTGAGAGTAACTATGGGTTATTCTCTCCCAGCTTTTCTGTCTTCGTTGTGAAACTGCTTTTCACACATTCATTTTGTTGGGATTCTTGGTGTCATCCCTTCTATGCTATTGTCAGTGGCAATGTGGATGCTGCAGAGCCCCTGATTTGGCCCTGCTTACCCTACAGCTGTTTTTTATGTACATTGGCTTCTCTTGACACGTTCACATGTCTTCTGCAATCACAGGGTCTGCATTTCACTCCTTTAGACAACTGCCTACACAACGCAGGCAGAGGACCAGAGGCAATGGATGCCAAATTCCTCTGCCAGCTGCCTCTAGCTGTCACATACTCCTTTCTATCCCTGGTCAGCTTGGAAGAGAATAGAGAAGAGGACAGATTATTCCCATGATCCCTGGGGTTTTCCCCTTAGCCTTACAGGATGTGTAGGCCTGATTCTACTTGGATTTTTTACACTACTGGGAGTAATTTTGCTGATTTTAGCAGCAGGGTTGGGTCACTGCCTTGTTGGCTGTCTGCTCTCAGTTTTTTCCCTGACCTAAGAAACTGGTGCAGTCAGACAAAGCAAATTAAGTGCTCAGTGCTGTATTGATTGGCTTACACCAGAGAAAGTGCAAAAAGCCAGCCCTGTAGAAATTGTGTGACTAAAGTATCAGCACCTAGAACTGTTCAGAAAGATAGATTGGTGTTGGTGCAAGGTCTGACTTTGCAGCTGTGGCCCGATGTTAACCTGAGTCCTACCAGAGCAGCCTCACCACGTGCCTCCAACTCTCCAGCTCTATCAGTAATGAAACACTGCTCACTGCACTGACCTTGTGCTGGCATGAGATTGGAAGGAGGAGGGAGGATATTCTCTTACACCCATCATGCTTAGTATTGATACATAACCTGTTTGAAATCTGCCAAGTCACTGGGACCGATGTGGGGCTGTTTGCTGACAGCCATGGGGGGCCCATTTCTAGGCCAGCTATTCCTAAGCTTTTAGGATCAGTGGGCAGCTGTCCACTTTCAAGACCTCATAAAGACTGCTATGCCCTCTTAGGACCTGAGCTTTAATGGAAAGCTATTCATGATGGTTACATTCCCTGCCAAGTAGTCACCAAAGCCTCAGTACCCATCAGTGGTCCATGATTCTGTGATCATAGTTTGTCTTGCGTGGTTTCTCCCATGAAAGCCTCCGTGTCATGCACATAGGTGTGGTCTTTGTGCAGGTGATCAGGATAAGATCGTGCCTACTGTCATTTGCTGAAGTGTCAGCTTTCATGGAAAATGGTGTTACATTTAGTTATGTGCCTTCTAGTCACACAAGACTAGACTTCCTGGCTCTCCAACCCTGGCTTTTAGTTCCTCTGCCCACAGTGGTGGTCCTGTACTTGGACCCTGGAAGGTCTGAACATGGTCCCACCTGACTGCAGGCCAGGACATTTGGTATACTGCTTTCTTCCTTTCAGATTGGTATCCAAAACTACTCAACCACCACAAGCTGCCAGTCGCACCCCAACCAGACACGCAGTGATTATGGGAAGCTCTTTGTGGTGCTGGTGATCATTGGCTCCATCTGTGCCATCATCATTGTGCTGGGGCTCATATACAACTGCTGGCAGAGGCGCCTGCCCAAGATGAAGAACATGGTAAGCACTGGATGGGTGGAGAAGGTGGCTAGACTCTTAGCCATTGGGAAGGAGGGGATTGGAAAGTTAAGAGGGAGATTATTCTCCCGTGTCCCCTTGTGGGACATAGCTGGATACAGGGCTGGAGCAGTGAGGGAGTCCATTCAGGCAAGAGTGCAAGAGGGGTGCAAACCGGTCTCTTGCTGTGCTTAGGACAGCTCATTTCCATTGCGAGGGCTGCGCTAGGAGCAAATCTACCTTTTCCCACTGACCCTGCAAAGTTCTCAGTGACCCTTGTAGCCTGGTCTGATTGTACTTCTCAGCAGCTTTAAGACCTGTTCCTTCTTGGTCTCCATTTGTGTTCCTCTTGTCCTTTCCAGTCGCACGGCGAGGAGCTGCGCTTTGTGGAGAACGGCTGCCATGACAACCCCACCTTGGATGTGGCCAGTGACAGCCAGTCGGAAATGCAGGAGAAGAAGCCAAGCGTGAACGGTGGGAACACCATCAATGGCCCCGACAGCTGGGACGTCCTGATCAATAAGCAGGCGAGCGAGGATGTGGATGTGTTTGAGGAAGACACGCATCTTTAGAAAAAGAATGGAGGGAACCACCCTCTTAAATACACTTGTTTCTCTCCTATCTTGACTGATGGACCATGGGATCAGGTGGCTTCTCAGGAACTTCTTGAAACCTTGGAACAGGTCTTTGGGAAAATTTTCCCAGTAGGAGTCCTGAGCCTGCATCTGAGGCTTGGAGCCAGGAGGATCACTGAACAGAGGGAAGCGGGAGGGGTGGGATTGTAGGTCTCTGTGTGTGTGTTCCTATCAGTAGCACCAATGCTTTCATCACCTTTAAATGCACTTAAATGTAGCTCTCTTGTAGTGGCTGAGAGTGGCTGGGCTTAAGAAGCAAGATGGTGAGGCTGTCTGCCACCAAGAGTCCAGATTTGGGGAGTAAATTCACTGTCCAGGTCCTGACCTTGAGATCACGTTCAGTCTGTGCAGGTGCAGTAACACCTGTGCATTCTGGATGGAGGGGAGCCAGGATTCAGTCGATGTCCTGGGCAGAGTTTGCATTCCACATGTGAAAACAGGTTCTGTAGTGCTCTAATGTTCAGCTGCTAATTAGATGAGAGCTGATGTTTACATTCGGGGAAAACATCCCCCCTGCTGTCATCTTATTTCACCCTTGGTACCACAAACAGCCCCATTCTCTTTTTCAGCTCCACAGCTCCAAGCTGAGTTTGCAAAGTTTGAGCACTTTACCCTTGCTTCACTGATTGCAGAGAATTCGGTGCCATGGTACAGCATCTTAGCTGGAAATTTGCTTTAGGTTGGAGGGTTGCTCAGAAATGACATTTACATGCCTCTTCCAGGCAACAGCCTCGGAAATCATCAGCAAAGTATCCCATGTCTAAATCTCAGTTTTAGACTGGCAGGCCTTTTCCACTCCAGTTCTATTTTTCAGGATAGTTTGGTTTCAGTTGGTCATTTTGAGGTAAATATAAAGACTATGTGAGACTTTATAAACAGTGTGAGAAGTTAGAAACAGGTAATTTTCTGGTCTTTTTGTTTCCATTTCAGCGTCCTGCCCTGAGGGGAAGGTGGAGTGTGTAATGTCCCTCGGGTGTAAATCGGGGGTAACATCTTTAAAATCTCTGTATTTAAGCAAGTGTAAGCCAGATGAGATGAGAATTGATCTAAGGGCTCCCCAATGAACATTTCTCAGGCATGCCTCAGGCAACTTTGAGGCTCCAGCTCCCTGAAGAGGTGTGATAAAAGACACGTGAATATGCATAATTGTTCTCTGAGCCCTGTCTAAACTGAGACTCACTCGGAAACATTTGTTTCTTCTGTCATCGGGGGACTGAGAGACTTGCTTTGGTCAGAGGCAGCAGTACTTCTCTCTGTTCTGGTGATCTGCACGCTTGCTCACTGCGAGATGCAGTTTCACACTTGGTCTTTAAGGGAACCTTTGTACAGAAAGGCCCCAGATGTGCAGCCTGATGCTGAGACTGTAAATCTATCACTGTATGTATAGGTATCTTTAGCATGTTCATCCCTGGTGTGTGTGCCTAAAGTCAAGGTGCTGGAGTCTGTTGTTTCAGTTTGTGTAGCGCTTTGCATACAATCTGAATCACAGATCACCTTGATGTAGGACCACGTTGATACCAGTCTGTTAGGGCATCAAGAAAGGTGATAACTGTTGGTTTCCTATCCAGATTCCAGTTTTCCGTGGTTTTAGCCTGCTTCCATAACTTTTCCCTGTTGTGTAGAAGACAGTGGATCATCAGCTCCTTTTGTATCTTGGTAGGGTTGCAGAGATGCTCAGAGGAGTTCCTTCCGCCCCAGCAGTTGGTAGTGGGGGACAGTCCATGTACGTGAACAGCCACATGTGTCCCTTCTCTGGCCACCCGTCACTTACGGCTCGTGCTGAGTTTGATGGGACTGTGCAGTGTAACTGCACAGCTCCGGTGGCTGTGGTGATGGCACTTTGGGGCTCACAGGATGAAATGCAAATTGTTGTTATGGTGAGTAAATTAAAGCATGGAGTTAAAATTTGAGTTTGTATAGCACTTAGCATAATGGGGCCTGGCATGCCCATGGCCTTTAGGCAGCTTCACCGTGTAAATGTTTCTAAGTCCAATAATCCTCATTAAATATGTTTTTAATGCCCAGTGGCTATTAAAAAAATAAAGCCACCCGTTAGATGTGAGTCAGTTCACCCACAAAACCCTTCCTTGGTGCATGTCACTGCTAGGACCTGCTTTGTTGCTTTGTTTTCTCTCCATTCTCCTAATTCAGAGGAGCAACGAGGCAGTAGTAAAGCAAGGCTGCTGGCTGGGCTCAGCGCTTCCTGATCTGGTGTAGAGTCTTCAAACTTTGAAGAAACCAAGGGGGTATGTGGGCCTCATGATGAGTTAGCAAGTTCTCCTGATTTGCTCTTGTGGCTTCTTGTGGCCTGAAGGTTTTCCAGAGACTCTCTTCTCCATCTGGAGCATCCAGCTGATCTCGAGTGTCTAAGGGTGGCTGTCATGAGGCTGAGGACAATTTTCTGCTGTCTCTGGCAGGGTGCACCTGGCTGTGTGATCCCAGTTTAGCTCCAGAAATCTACTGGTTGATAGCATTTCACTTTGGTGATACTTTTTATCCCTTTACTATTTGTTTTTTCTCTGTATCATTTTTTTGCACTAGGCTGATCTCTTCAAGTCGATTGCACTGTTGTCCCTCTCCTGCCAGCCTTGCAGAGACAGGTCATCTCCGGGGACCTGTGGGCTGGGAAGCGCTGTAAAGAGCTGGATAGCCCACTTACTCTGTTCAGTGCTTGCATTTCCAGCGCTGCACAGGGAGGAAGAAAAACTTTGTCTTAGCATTTGTAACAGGAAGCTTTTCTATCACGTTAATGTAGTTAAACTTCTTTTTAACAAAAACTGTTAAAGCTGGACTTCTCAGAGTGGTGTGCCAGGCGACAGAGCAGATGCAGGAGACAAAGCAATTCCTGGAAACCGTTTGCCACCTGCTGGGACATCACCATAGTTCCGTCTGCCAAACGTTTGATCGCAGTGACACCTGGTGGCTTTTGGGAGTTGGAGACGAAAAATAATAACCCCCCCAACATTTTCCCTCTCTTAGCTCTGGATATTTGTTTCCTGTGACTTGCCTAGGACAGTTACCTGCTTTATTCACGAGGTGCTGCAGGACTTGCCTGTGAGCAGAGGGGCTCTCACCAGGTGTGGGAGGGATGGTTTGTGTGAGGACATGTCTGCAAAACAGTGAGATGGCACATTCTCTGGAGTCACTGGAGTGGAGGACTTGGGTAGCAATACAGAGTCTCGGCTCCGTTTTCCTGCTTTGTCCTCCGCTTGCCTCCTCTGCTCCTTGGCACCACAGCTAGAAGGCAGAAACTCTGGCTTCAAGAGAAGGTGGTTCTTCAGAGAGAGCACTGGGTGCTGGTGTGAGGAGTGCAGCGCCTTGGGGAACATCAGTGATGGCATCATCTGGAGGTGCAGCCGAGATGAGAGTGGCTCTCTCTGTGGGATGGTGGCCAGATGTGGTCTGGGATGGCCAAGCTACAGATTACTCTGAAATGTTGCCCAGATGTCTGGAACAGCATCTGTAATGTGGAGTCTAACATGTTTCAGGACCCTGCATTCTGCACGCTGCCTCATGGTGGGTAGGGTGGAAAGAAACAGTGAGAAGTGACCCAGTAACTGTGCTGTGGAGTATGTAATGCGGGTTCAGAATACAGTTCAAGATACTACATTAAGGATCCCTCTGGCACAGAATACAGTGTGAAATGAAGGTATGTTATCCTATGGATTATTGCAGCATGACCTTAGAGCGTTGCAGCAGGGTCCCACGGCAGCCACTGCTGTCAGCAACTCGCCTGTTCCCATCTGCCTTTGCAGCCATGCAGGAGCACATCTCTCCTTCACAGAGAGTTTGGGGCAGCTGGAGCAGAGACAACAATCTCCTTCATCTGTACTGGCTCATGAGAGTCTCGTGGGCTCATCTCAGCTGACAGCCAGGCTCCCAGCCATTCTTCTCAACACCTTCATCCCTGTTGGACCTAAACTGTCTGCAAGCCCTGGCCACTGCTTGGGGTTGCTTAGAAACACTCATGTCTGGCCCTGGAAGTAACGGGGTTGTGGTTTTGTTTTCTTTGCAATAAAATGCACCTACTGGGTGTCTGAACACTGACCTGAGTGCAGTGCTTTGCTTGGTTAGATCTGCTTGAATTCATGTGTGTTGCATCTGGTAACTCACTGTCAGCCAAGGTCCCTCTGCTGGGCTTGGGCTGGTCAGCCTGGCTCCCCTTCCCCACCATGCACTACTGAATTCTCCCCTCTCAGGTTTCTGTGGAAGCCCTGAGCTGTGCCAGGTGCCCAGTTATGGGAAAGTGGCTTCCCCTCTGGGGTGCCCTACCCAATACCCACAGGACCAGCCCAGGATCCGTCTTTCCTGCTTGGGTGGCTTAGCATGAGCCTCTGTTCTAGAGCAGAGCCCCTGCATGTGTACCCAGCCCTATGCCATGTGTGTCCCACCCAGCTCCCCACCATCCCACACCTGCTCCAGAGCTGGACTCCACAGAGAATCACGAAATTGTTAGGGGTGGAAGGGACCTCTGGAGATCATCTAGTCCAACCCCTCTGCCAAAGCAGGGTCACCTAAACCAGGTTACACAGGAACACATCCGCACAGGTTTTGAATGTGTCCAGAGAGGGAGACTCCAGGCCCGCCCTGGGCAGCTGTTCCAGTGCTCTGCCACCCTCAATGTAAAGAACTTCTTCCTCCTGATGAGGTGAAACTTCTTGATTTTTAGTTTATGGCCACTGCTCCTCGTCATGTCGCTGGGCACCACCAAAAAGAGTCTGGCATCATCCTCTTGGCACCCACCTTTGGGATATTTATATGGATTAATGGGACTCCCTCTCATTACAACTGCAGAGGTGGTCCAGAGAGAGCCCTGCCGTGTGGTTCCAGACCACCTCCCATCCACATTCTGGACCAGGTTCCCCCCCTCGGCTGTGTCCCGGCTCAGATCCCTTTCCCGGAGCCGCGTTCCCCGCGTGTGCGGGGGCGGCGCGGGCTGCAGTTGGTCCTCCGTGCCGCAGGGGGGCGCTGCGGGCCCGGCGCTGGGCCCGGCGGGCGGCGGCGCCGCCGTGTTTACATCGCCCGGCGCTNGCCCGGCCCGCTCCCCGCGGCCGCTCCTCCGCCCTCCGCGTCAATGCGGCGCCGCCGCCCCGCCGCCTGTCCCGGCCATGGACACCAGCGACCTGTTCACCAGCTGCAAGAAGGGCGACGTGAGCCGCGTGCGGTGAGCGGGGCCGGGGCAGGGCCGGGCGGGCAGCGGGGCCCGGCGTCCCCCCCGTACCGACCGCTGGTTACCCGGCCTGCGGGGCCGGGCCTCGCCGGGACGGGTTTACCCGAAGCCCAGCCAGGCCTCCCCGGCGGCTCTCGCAACCTCGGGGAGAGCCGTTTGTTTCTGTGCACGTCGGTGCACCTTGCACCGCGGGGAGCTGGGTGTGCACCGGGGCTTTGCCGGTGTGCCTCGGTTTGTGCGGGGTTTCTGCCGAGTGTCCCAGTGTCAGATGGTCACTGCGTCCCCGCGGGTGTGCATGCTGCTGCCAGTGGCGAATGTCCTTGCACAAGGCTCCTCCCTTCAGCTGCTGTTTCTCTGCTCAAATGGTGTTCGGGTTGGTAGGAAGCTGGATCCCTGGGAAATGTTTACACACCTTGTGGTATAGACTGTGGGAGAATCTCTGAGAAATACCGGGATGCCAGATTTCAGGTCAAGTCTCCTTGCTCACGTCAAAGCAGCACAGCTCAGCTGCAGTGATTTTGGATCAGGAGACATGGGCTTGTTGTCTGCAGGGTGAAGGGTTGTGGTCATGCAAAGGCCCGGGGTTTACAACAGACTCTTCTCCTGCATCTCATGGTTTGAGTGTAAGACTTTCCTTCACCTTTTTATCCTACGTGATTTTTTCATCTCCCAACATAATCCTTTCCAGACAATCAGAAGAAGCCTCTGTTTCACGGGTGCTTGCTAATGCAGGATAAGTGTGCAGATAGATGAGATCTGGGGAACATTGTTATCCGTTGTAATCATGTTAGATCGTAATCAAGCAAGCAGTAAATTGCTTGCAGTTTGCTGCAGAAGAAAGGGGGCCTGAGGGGTGGCCTTGCAGAGGTTCAAGATGACCAGTATAGAAGTGATACTGGAGAAATGGTTTGTCTGCGAATGCTGTCAAAGCAGCGGGGGGGACATGTGGGACTGAGTAGAAAGGAGCTGAGTTGATTGGGATTTTGAATGTGGTCAGAGGAACCTGGAGTTGGAAACAGGAAAGATGAAGGGAGTGAAAGGGAGGACTGATGTGGTGGGTGATAAAAAAGCCCAAACTTGAGAATTTTTATGAAGGCTGAGAGGGACTTCTACGTGTGGTTAGCAGAGGTGGTTGTTCCAGTAGCTGGGGACAGGCTCTAACAAGAGCCAGACTGTGTAGGAGATTTGTCTGCAAAACAAAGCCTGGCTTCTAGATATGCTAGAGACAGAATGTTGACAGCATTTGATGTAGCCTAAATGTGGAGGACAAGGAAATGGCAGGAATTCAGAGCAGACTGGAGTGACACTGGTGCCATTGCTTGTGTCAGGAAAAGCCAGAAGCAGGATGGGAGTCCAGGCTGTGAACACAACTGGAGAAAGGGAAGTTACTGCTAAAGTGCTCAGGCTTCTTTTGTGATTGCTGACCTGTTGGAGGTGGGTTTGATTCCATTCTTTCCCTATGTGCACAACTTAAGATTGAAGGGAGCTGCCAGACCATGCTGCAGAACACCATTCTTGGGGTTGAAGGTTTGACTGGTGCCCCTTTGGCTGCATGTGACAGTTCCCCAAATCCGATGCAAGATCCTGTCATAGCTTTGGAAGTTACCGTATGAACTCAAACTTACATTTCTGAAAGAGGAGAATGTGACAGAGTAGCTGCATGAAGTTATAACTTTGCTCTCCCTTTTCTTCCAGGTACCTTCTTGAGCAGCGAGATGTGGAAATTAATGTCCGTGATAAATGGGACAGCACACCCCTGTGAGTGCTGCAGCCTGGAGTGCTGGCTGGGTGGGGTGTAGGGCTTTCAGAGCTCCTTTGCTCTCTCAGCAGCAGTAGCCACGAGCACTGTTATAAAATATCTCAGGTTCTGCTTTTTGGGAGCTTTGGCTACATGGTTCTGCTTCTCTTCTCTGCCAGTGCTGTGCTAAATATGTCATTGAGTCCACATCTGACTAACGCTTGCTGTAGTGATACTCAGAAGGGTGGTTCATTTTGTGACCAAATTACCTGGAATAAGCACTCTGTTCTTGGCTGTTTCCCCATCAAAGTCTGTGGCATTCCAGTGTGTCTTTTCAGGGGAAGGATTGGCTTGATGAAATGCAAAAGTGACTGTGGTATCACAGTGTGTCTGGCAAGGCTCTGAACATGCAGTAGGTAGTGAGGAATCCCTGTGTCCCTGTGCAGCTGCTGAGGAGCAGGGTGTGAGCTTTTTACCTCCCCACAATTCCAAAGTGCATTTAGACATCTGCAGTATATTTAGAGTACAGAGTAACTTCCCAAAGTAAAAGTAGACTAACATTTGGCTGTTGCAATGCATGTTACAGGATTTTCCTAGTTTGTAGGACTCTTTGAGGTGCTTGTGAAAGAGAATCATGAAAAGCTCAGACCACAAAAGAGAAAACAAAACTCATCCTAAGTAGGACTTAGAAGAGTGGATTTGCTGTACATCCAGTGTGAGTGCTGTTCTCTCCTCGTCACAGTGTGCAGCAGTCAGTCAGCAGAAGGAGCAAGGAGTGTTTTTGAGAATTCAGTAGAATTGCTGAGTGGCCGTGAAATGATTTCCATTAAATTGAGGATGGATTTGCCAGCTGGTGATGCAGCAGAAGATGCAGGACCCAGATTGGGACCTTGAGATCTCCTTGCAGTGCCCAGGAGTGCTGAGATCCTGCTTAGTCTGTTGCTGAGATCAGACTCCTGTGCTATTCAATAGCAGCTCCTTACTCCTAAGAGGAGTCATCTTCTAAGCCTCTCTGGGATGCTCTCAGTGCTGTGGTGTGTGCGCCCTGGTGTGCCTAGACACTGAATTTTGCTTCCTGCTCTATCTGATTTTCTTTCTCTTGTTATTGTCAGGTATTATGCCTGCCTGTGTGGACATGAGGAGCTTGTACGCTATCTTCTAGCCAATGGTGAGCAAAAGTGTCCTGATTATGGATGCAGTATCTTTATCCATATCGGTCCATTGGGATTGGATATCCTTCTAGCTGTCCCTTGTGGAAACTTCTTCTGTTACCACCACCCATCTGATTAGTGATCTCAGGCTACAGTGGGAGTCCTGGGCACACTTTCATGGTCCCTTTTGCAGGCCATTTGCTGCTTGAATTTGCTTCTTGAAATTGATTGAAATGTCTTGATTTACTTGAAATCTTGAAAATGCATAGAAAGGGAAACTTTGTTGTGGTGGCTCAAGGCAGCATGACTTTCTGAAATCACAGCTGGTGTTTTCTGAGGGTGTATTGCTGTTGGGAGTATGCTGATGTAAGGGTTGTACTTCGTGTGAAGAACTGTCTGTGTAAAATTTTCGTGTACTGTTCTGATGACCTGGCTTTGTAAGCAGGATTTAAAGGTGAAATGCAAGGGATTTTGCTAATCTCAAATGCAGCAAGACAAATAATCCAGGCCAAGTGCCTGCCCATTTGGTTCCCAGCACCCAAATTCCCTTGGTTAGTGATGGTGTTCTGGCAGAGAAATCAGAGTGCAGAGTCCGATCTCAAAAGGTTTGTCTTTTTTATTGCATTCACAGCATCTTAATCAACAACTTGTGTAATTCTAAAATAGCAAAATGCAAATGCCCTCCAAATTTCTAGCAGAGTCTAACTTATAGAGGCATCTTCTGCTTTATGCGAAGCAGAAATCCTTTTTAGGAGGAGCTGTTAACAGTCCAGTAAGTGATCATACTCTTCATAAAGTAAGATCTGTCTTCCCGGAACACTGCTGGAGCCACGCTAAGAGGCTTAGTCCCCAGGTCATTTTATGACAAATGAGTCGTGACGTTTTCAGAAAGGGATTTGGCTGTGAGACAACAGCTTTGGGTTGTGCATGTGTGAGGGAAGCTTAGTTTTTGTGGATATGCTTGGCAGCACGGGAGATCACAGTGAAACATGTCGCCAGACAGAAGTCGTGCTCGTTTAGTGACCACCTGGGGACTCTTGAGAGGGATTTAACTGTGCCTGCTGGCACATACCTGTGGTGGTTTTGCAGGAGCGAAATGTGAGGCCAACACTTTTGATGGGGAGCGGTGTTTGTATGGAGCCCTGAGTGACGCCATCCGACGCCTGCTGAAGGAGTACAAACAGATCACAGCAAAGTGCATGAGGAGGGACTACTACGATGTCTTCCTGCAGAGGTAAGCAGATGAAGCATGTGCAGAGCGTTCCATCATCCTTCTTTAGCTGCTAACCTGCATATTTGAGCTCTCTGCTAAGGGCAGCTCTGAAAGGCAATTGATAGTACTCTATCTCACTCCTGAGCATGTAGAGCTTCCTAAGGGATGTTCCTTTGTGCCATGAGGGATGACTTCCAGGTATGTGTGCATATAAAATATAGCCTCCAGTGACTGAAGTACAGACTCCAGAGCCAAAGAAAACTGGTCTTTATAATTCAGAAGCACTAAGTTGTCATCCTTGACTGTCAAACCAAGATCAGATCACTAAAACCACATCAGCAATTTAGAATAATATGTCAACTGAAATTAAATTTCAGACCTGTAGGTGCTATAACCTGCAAACAGAGGTTTTCAAGACTGATAACAGGTTTCTCATTTGTGAAATACAGGAGCACTTTAAGAAGCCTCAAACTGACTCATAGTGACAGTGTTCAGTTTTTTCTTTTTTGTTCATTACAATCTGTTAATTTTAAGATACTTCTGAAAGTTGCCTGTCATACATTGTAGTCATAACCTAGAGCATGAGTAGCAGCCTAACTTGCTCAGGAGTAGAGGAATAGTGTCAATCTTTTCTTCTTGCTCTTTCTCTACCCTGGTAGTTGTGATATTATTGCACAGACTTGTTGTTTGGTTTTTTTTCCCTTTTATTTCCCACTGGACGGAGTTAAAAAAACCCAGAGGGTTTCAATGTTTGTATCTTCAAAATTGGAGAGCTAGTAAGTCCTAGAAAGATCTGACAATCTTTCTGTTACTACAGAGTCCTAGTTTCTGAAGCGTTGGGGAAAGGGGGAAGGAAGGAAACTCATTTATCTGAGTAGAATCAGATTCTGGCTTTCAGGGCAGTAAAATTTTGCAGGATGATTTATCGCTGCACTGGTGACTCTGTGGCTCAGATGATGCAGGGCTGAGCACACATGAAAGCTAAAATGTGCTGGTTTCTGCTTCTCATTCCAGGCAGACCTTGTGTTAAAATTGAGGCAAAGGGCAACAGTAGCGGGGACAAAAATAAACCCCTAATGCTTCTTTTTGGTTTTGGGCACGACAGTAGTAGGAAGGATGCTCTAGTGGCAGGAGACTGAGATCAGCAATCAAGACTCTGACATCATCTTATTGTGTGACCCCACACCTTTCTGTGCACCAGCCCTGCTCTCTAGAAGAAGTATTAGGCCTCATGTCCACCTGTTTCAACCTCTTGGGGATGTTTGTGAGGATGTATATGCAAGGGGTGATGGGCATTAAGAAACACTGGTGATGGTTACTGTAAACTCTAGAAATAGCAGTCTTGGTTTTTTCCTTTTAGAGGAGGAGGGTAGGGGCATGCAGTCATAAAGAATGCTTCACTTCTGGTATGGTAATTACCTGCTTTTTGTGCTTGTCACATCCTTCCTTCTTCAAAGTTTAGGTGACATCAAGTCCTCTCCTGTTTGCTGCATGGTTAAAGCATGTACACTGATAGTGCCCAGAGAGCAGGAAAGTTGCACCTTACTTTGTAGTGGGGTAATTACTTTTGAAAGTGTGTCCTTCTGCAGAGGCTTTTTGTCATCCAACAATTTAAAAGCAGGATTAACTTTTAGAGATGTGTTTGGGGGCAACGAGTTCCACTTTAAAATCTGTTCCCTACATTCAGGTTGTCCCCTAAGGCAGGAAGGTTTCTTTCTCCAGCCTTCTTGCACTAACAAAACTTCTTTTGAGTTATCAAAGGGAGGGACAGATCCCAGTCTAGTGTATGAAGTACCAGCCCCAGTGCTGGCCTTCTCACTGGTCAGGGAGAGACTGCAATGCCCAGAGGTATTTGTTTGTTTAGACCTAAGTGTACCATGTCCTCCATTCTGTCCTGTCTCATTCTCTCTGTCCCTCACAGGTTGCTGGAGCAGGGTTACCAAAGCGACATCGTTTTCATTGTTCACGGCAAATCCTTCTGTGCCCATCGCTGCATCCTCAGCGCTCGCAGCGCCTACTTTGCAGAGATGTTTGAGACCAAATGGAAGGGGAAAAATATGATAGTGTTGAAGCATCCACTGGTGAGCAGGATTGTTTTTCCAGTTCTTTCCTTTCCCTTGCTGTTCCAACTGCGTGAGAAGAGTGAGTGGGAAAGACAGTTTGGGGCTTAACTTCCACAGTGTCTCCTGGAGCTCAAAATGACCCAAGTCGAGGAGAAGGGCTTGTGGAGACATTTTATGCAGTGAAATAGCATCTTATGTCGATAACAAAAGGCTGCAGATTGCATAGTTCCCCTTTGTTCCCTCTGTCACATATCTTAATTGCAGTACCAGGTAGCTGTTACCATCTGCCAGCTGTGTCACGGCCCCTCTGTGGGATGAGTTGGGTCTGTCTAATTCCTGGTGGACAGGTGGTCTGTGGTGAAGGCATCACCTCCATAATTGGTACTAATTGAGTCCCTTTTGTTGTCTTTGCAGTAATAACTAAATAGGCCATAAGTACATTCCATCCATTAATCACCAGTACTCCAGCACACGTTTCTGTAACTTGACTCTGGCTGTGCAAAACCACTTCTAGCAAACATACTTCTAGTTTCTCTGGACAGTGCTCTCCTTCTCTTTGTGCAAGAACATGTCTTTCCTCTCATATTAAGAAGGGGTGGAAATGTTTATGACCACTGAAAAGCTGGATTTTACAGAGCCTGTATTACAGCCATGTCTTTGGAGCACCTCCATTGGTCAAGTCCTGTCCCCCGAGGCACTTGGGGGAATTAGTATCAGCTGATACAGTAAAGAGCTGTGTAAGCCAGGTGGAGTGGCAGCATGAGGAGCAAGGATATTGGGTGCAGCGTGTGAGTTGTTATTTAAGTGGGGGTTTTTTGACTGTTCAGGATCATGTTTCAAGCTTGTTATTAAGTTTCTGGGAATTCTAACAGTAACTTTCTCATGGTTTTTGTTTTGATTTGTTTTTTTCAGATTAATCCAGCAGCCTTTGGTGCTCTTCTGCAGTATCTCTACACAGGTAAATGACTTACCCTCTAGTGTATGTGTTCATGGCTGGTGGGCAGCTGTCTGTGTCCCTGCCATAGCACTGTTCGAGTGGCCCAGGCTGCACTTGGCTGTGTTCAGGTGCACCAGTCACCGTCCTCCCTGCTGGCAGAACGGGGCAACGTGAGCGATCACCAGCTCTTCCAACTTGTTTGTACCTTTTGCCAGTTGTTTTCCTGCCAGTAACTATACAGTCAATTAAGAACAAAATCAACTTAGGTTGATTGGTTGGATGGATTTGGAGAATGTATTTTTAACTTATGGAAGGTAAAGCCAGGTTCCCACATAAGACATTTTCAGTCTGGCAGACCCAAGCAGTGTGTGCTGCTTTGACTACTCTCTAGAATTTTTTTTTGAACAGAAGTTGATCCCAAACCTTCTCTGAAAATACCCAGTGTGATATTGTAGGTATGCTAAGTGCTGAACTATCTCAGACCAGGAGGGGGTGCCAGAAAATAACGTTTTCTGCAGGGTTCTCCTTCCCCAGTGCAGTGTGTTCAGAAATGTTCCTTGTCATGTTTTCAGTGATTGTAAAAGATTCTGGGATGACAACTTGTGAGCCTACAGTCTTCTCTTACCCAAAACCAGGCAGCCAATGGTGGCAGTCACACCTGCTGCTGTTGTGCTGCTATTTTTTTCTTTTCCAATGGAATTAGACATGTTGTGTGTAGCCTGTTTGGTCTTTGGACTGTTGACTGAAGCTATTAGGATAGACCCTAGAAAGTGGGAATGTGAATTAAATGCGATTGATAAGTGGTGGCTCGTGGGGTACCAAGTCAGCATCTGGGACTGAGTCTCAACTGCATGCTGAAAAGTGAGGCAGTGTAACTACTGAATTTCTGTGCCATCAGGTCTTCAGACTGTGATTTTTTGCCATTTTTACACCTAAGTCCATGGGTTAAAAGAGCTGACTGCATTCCTTCTTGACAGGTCGTCTTGATATCGACGTAGAATATGTCAATGATTGCAAGAGGTTAGCCAAGCAGTGTCGGCTGCAGGACCTCATCGATGATTTGGAGACCAAATGTAAAAAAGTCTATGAATTTGGTAAGCATTTTACTTGCTGTGATCTCTGCTGTGCCTGTGTGCCCTTTCAGGGAGGTGTGATGGTGAATGTTTCATGGTGTCCCTGGGGCCTTCCAGAAAATGATTCTGTTGTGGAATTCCCATGTTTGCATGATAGTTTTCAGTCATGGTCTCTCTGTAGAGCAGCTGTAGTGGTTTTTGACACATGCAGGTTTATCATTTATATTGGATGTTTTTATTATAGTGGTAGCAGGACTTTGCTGTGGTTGCCAGACATTCAGTGGTGCGTGGTGGGATATATTGGGAAGTGCCTTTTAGCAGAGAGCCTGTTTAAATCCCTGGGGAGATAAAATATGTACAATTAAAAGTCATTTTCTGAGTTTATCTGACCCCTAACCAAAGTAAAATGTTTGATAATTGGCCTGAAACGGGTGCAGAGAGAGATATAACACTTCCTTTAAAAGCAGAGAAGTATTTCTGAAAGCGTGTGTGTATTAATAACACATGGATGTGCCAAACCTTAAGTGATACAATCCTCTATTTAAGGACTTTTTATTATCCAAATAGCTTGTGATCTAATCATGACATAAGCTTATTGCATGAAAACCAACACTTGGAGTTTATCATCATCTCCTTAGCTCAAGCTAAGGGACACGTGAAGAGGAATCAAAACAGCACAAGTGGGGCAAAGTGGTGTTAGTCATGAATTAAAAAAAAATATCAGGTAACAAAACCTTCAGGCTGAAAACATCTGATTATCATTCCATGCTCTGAGTTAAATCCTTTACTTCAGTCAAGTTAATTTTTGTTTGAGAAGAGGCTCCAGTCTGTGACTTTAAAGGCAATAGCATCTTCTTCCCTGATCTAAGAGGTAGGGGTCTAACTATTCCACCTTTCCCTTTTGATTACCAGTTGTGATTATTCAGCCTCCTGAAGTTGCAGGGCTCTGCCGAGAGAGAGAATACTTCTGTCTCCAGAAATTTCTCATCTGCAAATCACATGGAAGATATTACCATGTGTATGTCTCCCCTTGGGCACATGCAGTTGTTTGGTGGTGTTGGGGTACCAGATCACCGAGGGACAGCTATTCCCATGTAGACCAGGGAGCAAGTCCTTATGGAAGCTGTGTCATAAGTCTTACTTCTGCCATGTAAACATGGATCTGAAGAGAAGTGCATTTCTTGGTTTCTTGCTACAAAAAGTGTTAAATACTGGTTCGTATTAAATAAGTGGTAGAAAAGGGGAGTGGTGAATGAATATAAAATAAAAACTACTCAGACAATCAGGTAACAGAATTATCTTTGGATGTCAGAGTAATTCAGTGAGATGCTGGAGATCTGTTTTTTCCTTTTTATCTTTTTTCCCAGGATCTAGCTGAGACACTGAAGGCGACCATTCCACCTTAATTCATCTAGTTAAAATCTCATATTGTGTTGTGGGAGGAAAATAAGGTAGTTAAATTTGTGAACTTCAGGAAAGCTGACTTCTTGGTGGGGTTTAAAAAGGAAAATGATGAAGTAAAGTTTCAGGTTAGTTGGAAGTTTCTGATACAAGCTCCTCTTGGAAATGTAATGCAGATTTCCTGGATGGCATCAGACAGATAATTTAATTTCTGTGTTCTTTCGGGCGGGAACAGTTGCTCTTCATTTCTAAGGCCTGACGGAAGACAATGGGTGGTGTAAAGCACTGATGGAAATACTAAGCTTGATTTTTATTTATGACAGGTAGAATTCAAAGGAATAGACAGAACTGCTGATAGGTCTGTTAAAAGTTTGTTTCTTATATCAGATCTCATATGGAAGCCAGGAAGACTTGATTCTGCAGAAATTAATATATGTAAGAGTTACAGAAGTTGAAAATTGGAAAGATCTTAGATCACATCCTGTCTGGCACTTGACAAAGCATTACTTCGAGTGCATTAGAAACCTCTGCCTGCTTAAAGTGCTTCATGTGGAATAGACAACTAATTCAGAGCAAGACCATCTCTTGCATCTGTATTATGAAGTTGAAACGTGAAAACAACACTCAAGCCTCTGCAGCTCCACTGGATAATTGCAGTCTCTGCAATCTCATTATCAGAGTTAATCAGTATTTCAAAAGCACTTAGTGTCTTGGCATGCACAGACAGTTTAGGAAGAGGATGACCCAGTGCCTTCTGTTTCACCTGAGATGTACTTGGGTGTGAATGCCTGCCTGTTTTCCTCCACATGTGTATTGTAACTATAATGAGAAAAAACTATTGCGGTGTTTGGAAGAGCTCAAACAATTTGTCTGGATTAAGCCATAATCCTTCCTTTAGAAGCATATGTATTATAAATTAAATGTTTTGCAGTATTTCTGGAAGTTTTAGGGCAGAAAGGGTGAGAACAAGGTTTGTCATGCTTGCCTTTGTAGCAGAGACACTGGCTGTTCAGAATCTGTGGTTATACCTAATTGTGGCATTGGGAAGATGATGTATCTGAGCGTGGCATCATTTTGAAGGGTTTGGGAGTTCGGTGCAGCTTTTGTGTCTCTTACGTTTTGTGGTGCATTGGCTCAATTTAAACAGAAGACTACAGAGAAGTATTGAACAATAAAACCAAGGCAGCTCATGAAGTGGTAGGTGACGTTCACTGCTGTGCAGCTGGGCTGGACTGGGAAGAAAGACAAAATCCTCCATTCTCAACTTCAACCATAGTTGGGTTGTTCCCTCCAGCTCTTTGCATTGTTTATGCTGCTTTTTCTAGAACCCCTTCATTCCTCTTTCCTGCAACAAGGCTATGGTCCCTACTGCTTGCTTGCAGCCGACAGCTTATTCCTGTTTCACCACTTTGATTTTTGTTGTCTCTGTTAGGAAAGATTTGTGTGTGGTAACAAATGCTGTTCTCTTGTATTTGAGAGATGCAGTGTCTGAATAGATTTGCTTCTCAGACAAATCACTGTTGTTTTGTGTGTCGCTGTGAAAGGGCACAGATGCTCTGTGGATCCCAAGAGAAGAACTCTGCCTTGACTACTGCTTAAAACTTGATGGGTCCATTAGCACTTACAGAGCCTAAGTGATCTGGTGACTGTTACAATAAGCACTACAGAAATACAAATCATTCTCTCTGCCAAAAAGAATTTCTAATTTCACAGTGAGAAATTTGCTTCTCTCGTGCTGGTCTGTAAGCGGACAGGGCTCTCTGAGAAAAAGCACTCAGTCTGGTTTGTGTTGGTGCCAGGTCTCCTCTTGCCTTATTTATGCTGAGAGTCATCTATCTGAGGGTAGTGTTTCGTGCTAATAGGGCAGCCTTTCTCCTTGCTGGTGAGCTTTGTGTGTAGCAATCATGGTACCCGGCTGTTTTGTACTGGTAGATTATCCTTCTCTTTCCAGTAATCTCTCTGGGGTATGCAGCCTATTTCGAAGTGCAGTGGTGGCATATCTGAAGGGTGCAGCAGTGATGTGGAGGAGGGGGTGGAGAACTTGTTTTGTGGCACTTTGTGGTCTTGTTTCGCCCACAACCCAATGGAGTCATCCGATGGAACTCGTGTAATGCTGTGCAAAATGTCAGGAGAAATGAGGTCTCAAGGTGGCGTGATTCACCTGTGAGGGGTTTTAATGCCATGAATCATATCTGTCAGAAATTCTTCTGAATGCCTCGGAGTTAACTCTGCGTCTCTCTGGCTCGCAACGGCATCTCAAGCCTTCCTCACCACAACTCTGCATTTGCCGATGGTGCTCTGCGTTTTTTCACAAGCTTCTCTATATACCAGGGACTCTTGAACACCGTAAATGTTCTAGTCCTCGCCCCAAACCATGCTGACCTGGAAACAAACCTGAGGTGGGGAGCCGCGGGAGGGAGGTGGCCAGAAAGAGGAAAGGCTGTGCTGGTGGTGGTATCGTAACACGACAGCTGGGTGTACTTTGAGCTGCTGCTTGTTTGAAGTTAAGATTGGGTTCTGTGAGCTCCACAGGAGCTTTGGTCATAGCAAGACTGCTAAAGTATGATCGTGGTTTTGCTTTCCCTTTATTGGGCTGTTTTGAGTAGCCTGATAGGGCAAGACAGGAAGACACAGTAGATCTGAAAAAGGCGCATGAAGTTGCCATCTCTGAGTGGTTTATTTGAGCTCCTTGGTGGTAGTGATGCTTATTTAACATTGGCAGAGAACACAGACACATGCAAGAGTCTGGGTGCTTTGGGGGTCTTTGTCCTTTGGGAATCTACAAATAGAGAGTAGAGGACAGACTCGAGCTTGCAGAACTTACTGGCTAAACAAGAATAAATCTCTTTGTTGCCTGCAGTGGAGTTAGGATGGCACACCTAAAATGGGACCCATGAGAGAATGTGACAGCAGAGAGGCATGGAAGCAGATTAATATTAACTAAGAACTCCCTGGCATGGGCTTCACCTTAGGTGGCACTGTCAGCACTAGGGATGGTCAGCTGGGGAAGGCAGTGTGTCAGTGGCTCCTCCAGGGATGAGGGTATCCTGATCCACGGTCCTCAACTGTAATTGATGACGTGGATTGCAAAGAGCAAGTTGAGCTTGAAGTATGCCTGTGACAACTTTGTGTTTCCCACAGTTGATATTCCAGCATAAGGAATTAATTGGAGGTTTGAGGAGAGACAACAATACGTGCATCCCCTTCTAGCCCTGCTCACCAGCTGTACTGAGGGGTGCTGAGTGTTTACCTAGAAGAATTGTGTGTGGTTTGCAGTGAAAGCCGCATAGCAATACTGATTTTCCTGGAATGTCTCTTTTCTAAACGGAAGAGAATGTTTATAGAGGAATTTAGGCATTTCTGCTCTCTTTTTTTTTTTTTTTGCTTCTTCCAGTCTCTTCCAAGCCAGGGACCTGTGTGAAAGTGCTGACGATTGAGCCCACAGGTAACTGCCGGCTGCAGGAAGATCTGGCTCTTCTGGCAGACTGCGCCCTGCCAGCTGAACTGCGGGTAGGGAGCACTTCTACTCCTTCTGCTCTCCGTGGGGCTGGGATATCTGGGCACATGTGTTTGGTCGTGTTTTGCCATTTAGAGTTTAGTGCTTGCCTGTTTTCTTGTGCTCCAAGTGCTGAAAGGCTTTTGTTGCTGGGAAATCTTTTAAAATTGTTTAATGGGGCTGTTAGTGCTGGTCCTTCCCCTTGGATTTTTCCCCCGGCAGGGATCTCATAAATAAAACCCTTTTCATGTGGTTGGTGGGGATTTCCTCAGTGACTACCATGGGACAAGAGTTGACCCTCAGCTCTTCTCTGTGCCATCTTTCTTGAGAATTAGAGGTGTTTTAGCAGCAAGCATTGGTACCCAAAGGGACATGCAGGTGGAAGGTGGCTTCCTGGGGACTGACACTCTGCAGTGGAGAGGTCCTTTCAAACCCTGAAAATATTTCCAGCAGAAATGTGAGTCCCTCTGAAGAGAATTTAACTTGACTGGCAGTAGATCTGCTTTTCCTAACTATGTCTTGACCCTTAGAAATAGCCCCATAGGTTGATGATGACTGTGTTAAAATACCATCAGTTTTATTAATTAGGATCATATATATGGATCTTCGCTCACAGTTGCAGAAGAATAGGGATAAGTATTAATGGCCTTCATTCTCCCTGCATCTGGTGTTTTCTGTAACATTCATCAGATTCATTTTGCTCTTATGGATGCCCTTTTTTTCCCTCATTCTCATACCAACCACTGTATTTAATAATATGGACTCATTGTAGGTGGCTGCCATGCCCAGACATTTTATGACTGAGAGATATAGCACAGTTTATTGCCTTTTTTCTTTCTCTCCCCTGCCAAATAGACCTGCCTGGTGCAAGACAGCGCATGTGCGTGTCAGTACATGGATAAGGTTTCTTACCTTAATAAGCCAATATGTTTGGTACTGTCTTTTTTCAGACAAATTTCTTTATAGAGGGAGTTTTTCTCCATCAAGTTTACAATTACCAGTACAGAAATCTTTCCTACATAGCCTGCCTCCTCCAAATAACCGTGCATTTGTTTGTGGCTTTCAATATGCTTTTCTGTATGTTTGCAGGTTTTAAAGGGAGGTGATACTATAAGTAAGCCTCAGATTACCTCCCCAGGAATTAAAAAAAGGCTAAACGACCCCAAACAGTGAGATTTACATAAAATTTTAAGCCATTTCACTAATAAAAAGAATACATCCTGTTTGATTGCTTGTTTCCAGACCTTAATGGCACGGTCCTGTTGGGTTAAACTGTTCTTCTAGAGGGTTGGAAACACTTTGCTGTTAATTCTTTCATGCAGAATAGGAGCTGGAAGGAAAATAGGAAACTTGCAATAATGTAATCATCTGACAGCAGTGTGAATTGTGAGCTGTGGTTTTCTTGCTGTGTTCATAGATCAGAATGAAGGCAAGCATTAGAGTTATGGCTGTAGAAGTAAAGAGGGCATGGGCACACATCTGCTCACTAGAGAATTTGTGTGCCATGCACAAAGGTAGATGCTTTGTTCAAGCATGATAAGTTCTAGAAGATTCCATTTTTCTTTTGTTTTTTGTGGTGCTTTTTTTTGTGGTTAATTTATAAAGCTCTTCATCCTAATGCCATTTATATCTCATCCTAATGTTTCCAAGTTGTTAAATTCTGTGAATTAGGAATGTTTTTTCTGGGATGGAGGCATTGCACATCCTCATCCTTGCAGGATTTGTTGCTATACGGGGAATAGTATACAAACTATGTAACCTAAAATGTCAGGGATAACTAAATAGTCACGTACAAACATCTGTGTTCTCAAGAGAAATATATTTAGAACAAAATAGGTATTTGGCTTCTGGATAAAGGCCAGAATTTCCAGCATTTGGCAAGAAACATTTGTAGCTGCTGTGTGTCATGTAATGCCATATTATATGAAATAGGGATGTGTACAGCTTTCTGTTTCAATATAAACAAATAATTTGCATGTAATGTCTTTGATACTTGAGTGGTGCAGGAAACTGTGCATCCCAGTTTCATAGTTCAGTAATATGTGAACAATAATGAACATTTGATATCCAATTACAGTTCATTATTATTTTCTAGAGTGAGAACTATCTATTCTTTGAAACTTTAGACACATTTATAGTTCTGGTAACTTGTTTCTCTTTCCTGTTTATGCTTGAAAGCCTTTTCGTGTTTTTTCATTGTTTGCTTCTGCAAGTGTGTTTGTTGTCTCTGTTTTGTTTTAGAGTAGTAATGGCCAGGAGTTTTCTTACCACAACAGCTGCTTCCTCGGTTTGTTGCAATAAAATTTAGCAGTGACAGATTTAAGTAAAATATCATCAAAAGCCAGGCAGCTGTCAAAACCCATGTGGCTTCCCACTGTCTGCCTGCCTGGGTTTTCATCTCATGTCTGCCAGGTGACCTCTGAGTTAGAAACTCCAGGGGTTCCAGTATATGAGTCTGTAGGCACATTGTTTTCATGTGACTGTTTTTCAGTTGCCTTTTAACTGAGATCTTATGTTCCAAACCAAGATGAAATCAGACCTAAAAGGATCAGAGTTTGCCACAAAATAAATACTGTTCTTTATTTATATTGTCAGTTGGTGTGGCTGCCAAAAAGTGTCACTTTTGGGGTAAAACTAAGTGTTGTAATGCATAAGGAGGAACAGTTTGAAACAAGTTGATGAGTTCTATTGTGTCTGACTCTGCACCTCTGTACTGGGGTTGTCCATGGCAGTTACTCCTGTGCTTTGCTCATTTGGCAGAGGCAGATTAACTGAACTATTTACAACATGCTTCCAGTTTAATTTTTTTTTATATCCAATCCACTTGCATCTGGTTATGAGCTGCTAATCTTCTCTTGGATCACTAAACCCTGTATTTTCTGTTGTAATTTACTTACAGTTTTCTTGCTGAGATAATCTGGCCAAGGTACAAATTGCTGCCACTAATTTGTTTTGTATGTTTTTGCCTTCAGCAACATTTCTATTTAAGGTCTAATAGGAAATTTGTAGCCATGAAGACTTGGTCTTCTGTATGTGATAGCTGGGAATGTTCAAGCAGTCTTATGCTATAGAGTGTTGAGAATATTTCTGTATGGTGATTGAGTTATTGGGAATGTGTTTGCACTTCATAGATCAGACTGGGCTGTGCTTCCCAGGCAGCATACTTGACTTTGGCAGCTGTGCTTTGCCTGGACAGAGGCACGTGAAGGAGGTTGTATGAATAGGGGTAGTGGGAGGAATAAGCCAGTTTTTTGCAGGGAGACCCTGAAAGGGAGATGAAACTCCTCAAGCATGACAAGGGAGGAGAGTAGAAGTGGTAGAGACTTGAAAGGGGAGTAAAAGGGAAAATTCTGCAAAGCCACTTCATGCTGAATGGGAGAGACAAAGACATGAACCTGCTTTTACAGTAGAATTGGAAATGACTCTGTAAACCTGAGCATCAGAGTGGGGACCAGGCAAGGCTAGAGGTAGAAAATTTAGCGCAGAAGAGTTTATAATTAGGGAGACAAACTCCAATGCCCATTCCAGAGGGATGGATTGCTTTTCGATACTTACTTTTGGACAGTGAAAGGAGAGCAAAGAAGGGATGCATGTAGGACATGAGGAGTTTGTCTCAATTACAATTCCTGTACCACAGAGTGGTATCTTATCAAAGCCTGTTTATAGGTTTGCTTTATGTGTGATGTGCCTCCAAATCTGTAGCCTTCGAAGTCATGTCAGAATTTCTAGGAGAGGACATGGAAGCTGTCACTCAGGGTGGGGATAGCAGCAAGGCAAACAGAGCAGGCACTTGGATCATGGTGCTGGTGTTTTTAATGCATTGCCACAGAGTGAGGCTGCAGGTCCCCAGACCATGGTTGGGACCAAGGACCAAATCCTTGAAACATGAGACACAGATAATAATAAAATAGCAGCATGGAGAATGTACAGATGGGACAGTCTGATCTCATCTTCAGTGCTGGAGGTGCCCTTTGTGTTACAGCTGTATGAAAAGCAGGTGATAGATCATGTGGGCAGCATTCCTTGAATTGCTGCATCTCTTCTGCAACAGGAGTTTCCCGGTGGAGCAGGACTTGAAGGAGAGAAGTGCTATGGAGAGCCAGCATTACTGGGACAGCCATGTGCATGATTTGAATGTCACTGGGCTTATCCTTTGATTGGGAATCAGAAGCTGCCAGGTGTTGTTGTGGACAGACAAAGGGCCAGATTACCATGTTCACTGGTGGTGTGAGATTTTGCCAGGTTGGTGCCTGGCCACATCTGAGAACCTATTTTGTGAGAAGCCTCACTGCAGGTGAGCTGAGCTTGGCCGAAAGCACCAGCCCAGTGTGTTGTTGCAGGCTGTGGCTTTGTTGCCTGAACAGGCATCTTTAGGAGTCATCTGGCTCTTCAGGAAAGCTGAAAGTCAGTTGCTTTCAGTGAGGATGGAGGCAGGAAAGTTGGAAGTGGTGCTTAGGTAGTCTGTGATTGGGAGACTGATCCTTATGATCAGCCCAGGATTTTATCAGGTGCAAACTTGGGTGTAGTTTTCCTGGATGAGACACAGCAGGAATAAACTCCTCGGCCCAGGTAGCCCAGGGGTGTGTACTTGGAAAGGAAGAACCATGGGAAACTTTTGTTTCCAGACATTGTCTTAGTTACGTGACTGTGAATATAAACTTTTTTTTTGTTACAATTTAATTGCCCTGTATATAGGATAAGGTGAAAGTGAAAATATTTGGAAGTGTCACTTTAAAGTAACATAAGGCCAACAGGGTTTTTTTTGTGTGTCTGCTGTCATGGTTGGCATGTGGGACTGCATGGAGGTGTGTTGGTGTTAAAATAATTCACTAGAGTATTAATACTGCAACAACAATATTTTTGGCTGCAGATCAAATCAGAAATCTAAAATGTGCTTTAGCAATGTTGGATTATTCAAGTGAGGCAGTAATTGTAGCCAAACCATTGCAAACTGGTGTATACATTGATGTAATCTATATGTTACTACATATACACAGTAAAAGGCTAGTCCTAAGCTCTAGTATGCTTTTACCTACTACATGAAATAAACTTCACCTCCACTTGGTTATCTGCCTTGTTAAATGGCACAGAAACACTTTCCAGAGGATCATGAAGTTTCCATGGATAAAGGAGGCAGCTGTAACTGTACCAGGAATATCTCTGTCAGGAGTGCAGGTTCTCCAGTTCCTCACATTGAAATCAGAGCACTGTGCTGAAGGAATAGGTGGATGGTAGTTTCCTCCTTGAGTCCAAACTTGGGACCCTGAGCATGTTTAAAGCATGAATGTTATAGGCAGGGATTTCTGGTTTTTCTTCCGAGGTTGGTTTTGGGGAGTTGCCGTTTGACAGCACCGACAACTTTAACAGCTGTCCTGATGTGTGTTTCCGGGTGGAAGATTACAACTTCTTATGCCATAAGGTATGTGCTTCTGCTCTATTTCCTTCTCCTCCCTTTTTGCTGTGAGTCTGGTCTACCTGTGCCCCCCCTCCTTTCATGCTGGATGCACTCTGCAGGAGCAGCATTGCCTCATCAGCTGCAAAACCAAAAGCATTATTGCAGCTAGAAAACTACATTTAAAGCATTTAACCAAGCAGCAAACCCTGCCTTTCTTGCGGAAGTGAGCAGATAAATTCATAGATTTGGCTACAGCATTCACTGCTGCTCCTGCTGCTTGTGATTTCAATGTTTGGAGAGTGGAATTTTGTTCTGCAAGTGAACAGCAGTAAGAATAGATTTTGAGATCCAACCTCCAACTCAAGGTCCTGCCCTAATGTCATGCTATATTCAAATCTCTTAAGTTTACAAATTGTGTTTTTGGTTCTGAGAGTAGGCATGTATAGAAATAAGCTATGGAAAAATATTGGAGATGTGGCTTCAAAATAAAGGGAAAATCAGAGTTACGGGGTCTGAACTTCTGAAATATCTGTCAGGTGCCCTGATAGCCAGTTGGGAGTGCCTTTGGTTTGGTGCAGTGAGTTTTGGTTTTTCTCCCCTCTCCAGGCATTTTTCTGTGGTCGCAGTGATTATTTCAAAGCCCTCCTTGAAGACCATTTCAGTGAGAGTGAGGAGCTGCAGACACAGCCCAGCATCCCTGTGGTGACACTCCACAACATCTCAGAGGACATCTTCATCCGGGTCCTCTACTACATCTACAGTGATGATACAGAGGTGAGACCAGCCATTGGTCCTTTCCTTCTGTGCTGGTTAATGCCGAGATGTTTTCAGTAGTGTTTTTCTACAACATCTGGAGCAGAGTGTGTGTGTATTCTTAGATTCCACTGACCTACTCTGCTACCTCACTTTTGCCTTAGGAATCAACATACTGGGACATACTGTCAGCCAGGCAGGGTTTTAGTTCACGTGCAGGACGTTTGTGAGCAAATCCCTGTTCTTTTATCACATAATAAAAATCTGGAAATGAGGTAGCACGTTGTTGTTTGACATGATAAATGCAGGACGTTGCAGCTTTACCTCTGTGGCAGGATAAGAGGAGCAGCTGCCAGTAGATGGCAGATTGAACACATTTGGAGATGTGGAAGGGCTGAGAGATTTTGCTTATTTGCTCTTGGCATCATAGCCTACTTTTCCATTTGTAGCAAGTCATTATTTCCAGAGTTATTTATTGCTGGGGTGGGCAGAGGTTCCTCTGGGAGACCAACGCCTTGCTGTGCTCAGTACTGAAGGCAGTAACAAAGTGGCCCTAACCCACCTAGTTTTCAGCCTAATGGAAGGTGCAGCAAATAGCAGCATTTAATTAGTTTCCTGCTTTGGTTTTGTGGCAAATGCTTTCAGTAAGGTCTCACTACGAGATCTGAGAACACATTCTGGCATTAGGGCAATGACCAGAGACGCTGCTGCACCTGCCGGTGTCACTTCTCCCAAGCGGTGTTTGTGCTCTGGGGTAGGTGCCACATGCAGGGAGTGCACACAGCTGTGACCTTGTTTCTGCTGAGCTGTTCACCTCCAGGCAGCGGTAAGGAGAGCTGTATTTGGCAGGCAGCAAGGGCAGGATTGCCATTGGTATGCCAGAGAGCAGATCCTTCACTTGTCTGCACTCTTCCCTCAGCCACGCACTGAAGGGGCAGGCAGAGGGGGAAAGAAGCTGCTTGGGGTTGTAAACCTGACCTTGTGACTGCACCGCAGCGTGACCCTGTTCCCTTGCCCCTCTCCAGTCTGCTTGCCTTCCTCGTGATGACTCACAGGAAGGATGTTTCCAAACAGCTATTGCTTTCCAGGGAGTGCCTCAGCTGCCTTGTCTGGGTTTGAAGCAGGAGGACAGACCAACAAGTAGGAGTTGAAAGGATCTTGCTCATGTGGTTTCTGTGTGGAATGAAACCTCGGGTTTCAAACTGAGCAGCCAAGCTATGAGCCTCTGCAGACAGTTCACCTGTCATGAGAAACTGCCAGGAAAAATGGTCAGGAAAACAGGAATATAGCTCAAGTTCCACACTTACATGTGGAGTGTTTTCCCTGTCCTGCATTCTCAAACCAGGTATCAGCACTCCCAATTCCATTTTCTTTTCCCAAATGATTTATCCTGTCTCTCTGCCATGTAGTAGTGACAGTGTTTGCAGTTGTGGGGAAGAGCGTGCAGAGGACACAAAGGGTTCCACGCACAAAGAGAAATTGCTGATCAGAATACTCGTGTGGGCTCAAGGGCAGCTTTTGCAGGAACGTTTGCCAGGTTTGTCCTTGATCAAGCAGTCGGGGGCTACAGCCATCAATACTGCTGACTCAAATGCCTCCAACTCCTGAGGTTCCTGGAGCTTATGAAGGAACAAAGCAGCACTTGATTAATAACCCCAAGAGCTTTGTTACCCCACTGTGCATACAGGCCTCATGGTGTGCCTCTCGTACATCTTGCACAGCTGCTGCAGGGTGTTACACAGCTGAGGCACTTGCTGTGAGCTCTCACCAAACACGGGTGCAAACAGCTGTGGGGGAAGATATAATCTGCTGTTTGTGGTTGTCAGAGTGAGCAACTGAGCAACCACATGTGTGGATGTGGACAGCAGTGTGTTTGCCGCTGGCTGGTTATCAGGGCAGTGTCCCACGCTGTAACCAGTTACCATTGCTCATTCCAGACCAGTGTGATTTGGTCTCAAAGTGCAAGGGACCTCACCTCCTCCATGGCCAGGATATGCTGCATCCTGCAGATCTACTGTTAAAATGGATGTGGGGAACTGTGCTCTTTGCAATTCACAGTAGCAGGAACAGAGAGAGGCTCTAGTTCCAGGTTAGTGACGCAGATGGCTGACTAAAATAGGATTTGCCCGGCCAGGGGGAAGAGACTGAATGAAGCTGGAGGTGGTTTCTCCAACATTATCTACAGCATTTTTATCCTCAGATCATTTCCAAGTACCCAAGAGGGAAATGGGAAGGTGGTTCTCTAGCTCAAGAACCTGAAAATGTTAAAGGCCATTCACAATAGTTCAAATTTGAGCATCTAATGCATGAATTTAATTCAGTTTGAATTCCTTTTAAAGCTTCAGTAGTATTTGATGTGCAAAATATGTTCCTTACCTAGTTGGGCCTCACTTACAGTTTATTTGGGGTACAATTTTTTGTCCTTGGGTGTACCCCTGTGCCAGGGAGGTTGTGCTGAGTTAGCAGAGCCAGTCTGAGCAAGGAACTTAAGAGAATTTTGCAGGTTTTTAACAAAATGCAAGTCCAGCAGTATAAAATGGGAGGAAAAACGTGGGGACAAGGTTCTCTGTCCTGCCAGACTGTTCTGTTTGTCTCTTTGAAATATATCTGATAAAAGCTACCTCCTTCCACTGCCACACTGAACATTTCCTGGTAACCAGCTTTCAGGTGCACTGCAGTGTTTCAGCACTGCCCTGTGCTTGGCTAGAGGGGTTATGTGCAGCATGAGAAACTTCCTGCTGCATTTTGAACCCCTTTGTGGTAGGAGTGGGAGACCCAGCCTGAAAGATTGAAGTCCTGTCTCTCCAGAGTTAACAGTTGTCCAGCAATGGGCCAAACAACACTTTAGTTTGCCAGAGACAAGTGATGTGCTTAGAGCTGGACTGTAATTCTCCTTTTTCCGTTACCAGCTGTCCCCAGAAAACGCCTATGACGTGCTGTGTGTGGCAGACATGTACCTGCTGCCCGGGCTCAAGCGCCTGTGTGGCAGGACCCTGGCCCAGATCCTCGATGAGGACAACATCATCAGCATCTGGAGGATCGCAAAGCTGTTCCAGCTGACCCGGCTGGAGGACCAGTGCACGGAGTACATGGCAAAGATCATTGAGAAGGTACCAAAACACTCCCCGTGGCACTGACCATGTGTGCTCATAAATCTACCTGTGCAGTGAGCCATAGAGACAACAGATGTAATGGTTGTACTTTGGTCTGTACTAGATGGTTGCCTGCTCTGGATTCATGTGTTTCCTGAAAATGTGCAGCAGTTAAGTAGCAAAGCACATGGTGAGTTAGGACAGAGGAGGAGGAGTGTGGCAGTACCTGATGTCACCACAGTAAGCCACATGCTGGTGGCTATCTAGCACATCCTTGTGGACTGTGGGGTGAAAAACCTACCCAAAAAGCTCTGCAGGTACCAGGTGCAGGTGATTTTCACTGAACTTTCAGTCACTGTGCCCAGAGCAGCTATGGTGTTGACTGAATACACAAGCTTCAGCCTGGAGAACCCAATGGGGTGTGCAGGAAATGTTTTTCAGTGTTTGCTGGAGGGAGTTCTTCCTGGCATAATGCTCCAGAAAGGAGAAATCAATGTGATCTCTAATCTCCAGGATGACAAATCAAATAGTAGGGGTTTGCGCAGGGGAAATTGGCTATTGAACAGCAAGAAGCAATGAATTTAACACTGAAGTTTTCTTTATGGGGCTCCATTTAAGTGTTATCCTGAGAGATTATAGCTTAGTTTCAAGACTTGTGGAGAAGGTTGCCATATGGATGGATAAACTGGAATCTGACCTGAGGCAGATCTTTATAAATGGCTTGTACAGTTCTCGTGGGAATGTAACATTTTCACCTACAGCTTAAAAGGTGTGAAATTATTTTTGGCACATGAAAACAGTGAAGGAAATGATTCTAGGGCTGTTACTTTGTTCAGTGCATAGCTTGCACCCAGATTCTGGCTTCTGAAAAAGCTGCTGAACGTCCCAAGTAGTGACTGGGGTAGGGCTTTACTTGTGTCTTGCCCTTGCATTCCCCATCTCTAGCCTGAGTGGGAGTCCTTGGACCCAGCACTGGCAATGTGCCTTCCTAAGGGTATTGGCACAGACAGAGCCACCCCAGCTGTTCAGACATCAGCCCTTGCCAGCATCTTGTGGAGATGCACTAATGGCAGCAGGGAGAGATTTTGGCAGTGTGGGAGCAGAGCAGAGCTCAGCAACCTGCTGAGTTCAGTAGGCACAGTTCAGTAGCGCAGACAGACGGAAACTGCCTCTCACCCTTCAGCTCACCACATGTTCCTGGGGAACCTGATGCAGAATCATTCATGGGTGACCCAATTCTGTCAGGGTGGGCTTAGAGCAGAGCAGCTGCCTTGCTGGTGGTGGTGGGGCTGAGTCATTGCGGGAGGATAGTCATCTGTGGCTCCTAGTTCTGAACAGGGCACAAGCACCTACTGGCTTGTCTGCTACACGACTTTTCCCCAAAATGTCTGGCAACTTCTCCTGACTCCTGCTGAGGAGCTTTCTTGGGGAATATTGCGTATATTCATGTGCCCCAATACCAAGGCTAGGGATGCTTAGTTATAGAGAGTGTTACAGTGCACTGTTGGAGGTGCAGATTGCTTACAGTTGTGACTGTTTATTGTTGGATGTATTGTTGTAGTATCCTTAGAATGGATGGCAGGATGCATCTCCAACTGGCATCTGTAGGAGATGTAGGAAGATTTGGGTCTCCATGTACCCTTAGCATTCCTTTTTTTGATATGGGATCCTTCAACAGTGGCTGAGACCATTATCCCAACTCTTTACGTCTCTTTACCTGTCTTCTTGTCTTCCTAATGGTTCTTTTGTCCATCCTGCCCAGCTGGTGGAGTTGGAGGAGTTTGCGGCTGCTGTGAAGGAGAACGCGGAGGCTGTGGAGGAGCGGCAGGAGACTGACTCCATTCCTCTGGTCGATGACATCCGCTTCCACATCACCAGCAATGTGCAGACTTACAGTGCCATTGAGGAAGCCAACCAGAAACTTGAAGCTCTGGAAAACCTCCTGGCCAGTATAGGGCTTGAATGCTGATGAGTGCAAGCCCTGCCTGTCATATGCAGCCTGCGTAGCCCTCACTGGGTTGGCTCAGAGTGCAAGAATATCCCAGTCTGAATGTTCCTCTTCTCATTCTTTGTCCTCCTTCCCACCCACTTTCAGGCATGATTTCTTTTTAATTTATTTATGTCTGGACATTTGCATTTCTGGTTTGTGCTTGGTTTTATTTTGGTTTTTGTTTCTCCTTTCAGAAGTAGCTCCCAAAGCTCAGCCCAAATTGTAGCTGCTCCTTTGTACAACACAGTGCAGAGAGGAGACTGTGAGCTGTGTGGGGGGGTGATGGAACTGTTTTGGGGACTTCCTACTGCCTGGGATTAGGATCCATCCTGTTCTGTTGCCCAACAGCACACTTCTGAAACTGGCTCATGCCAGAATATTTGTTGAATTACCACCAGCAGAGGAAGAAAACCGGATTAAACTCTACAAATAAGTGTATGGGAAGGGAGGTCAGCACTGTCACTGTCAACATTTTAAGCCTGGCAGAGGTGGGTAGTGCTTCCCCACCAGGGACACGGGGGTACTTGGCTATGTAGAAGGCACTGTCTTCATCTGCTGTTTTAGTTCTTAGATGAAAAAAAACTAACAAAACAAGCTAATTTCCAAGTCTTCCCTAGCTTTTCATTGCTTTGAAGTGCTCAGAAAAAAAAACTTTCTGAACAGGCATCTTTGGGAATACAGTAGAGACCAGAGTCCTTCCATTCTTAGAAAGCAGTAGCTTTCAATGCACAAAAGAAGGGAGAGCAGCCCTTTTCTTCCTAACCGAGGAAGGAAACACCTTCTTCTCAGAAACAGCACTTTTCCCTTCCTTTTTGTCCATTGTGGTAGAGCAAAGCTGACTTGCTGGTGGGTCAGGGAAGAAAGGGCACTAGAAATCTTTTTTAAAAGGAAAAGGGGTCTTTTGGGGCCTCACAGGGCTGCTGTCCCACTCATCAGCCTTCTAGCTTTGCTCAGCCTTGAGCCTTGTAGCTTCATTGTTCTCCAGGAAATTCACTGTTTGTACTAACGAATGTTTTTGAATCTGTGTTCTGCAGTAGGTCGTGTTATCTCGTGTTGTCTCCCTGGATTCCTAATGAGGGTAATGATGTTCCTTCTCCTTAGCACTAATCAGCAGGCACTAGCCCTGCATAAAGCTTGTCTTGCCAAATAGGCTGCCCTCGGAGCTGTGTCTCTGGAATGGTGTGTTGGGAGAGTCTCGGGTCTCCAAGGCGTAGGCCGAGCGTGCTTTGCCGTGCTGTGCGTTGGGAGTGAGAGGAGGCCCTGAGTGAAGCACGTAGGGAATCTTGCACAGGCACTGGGCTGCCACTACCAATGCATATTGTCATTGTGGTCACTTTGAGAGGCAAGATTTTGGAATAATCTCTGTCGGGTGTGCTTTTATTGTGTGATGTGGTAACTGGACATGGATCCCTCGCAGCTTCAGGGTGTGTTTTCTGTAATGGTGGTGGTGCCTCACACGGGAAAGGAAAGCACCTGCCTGTATCTGGCCTGCATTGAAGCTGTTGACAGAGCCGTGGGCAGGCTCTGAACACCACCTGCTCTAGGCAGAGTGGGTTCAGTTGCAGTGAGGAGGGAACAGTGGGCTTTGGCCATTAGACTTGGGGAAAGCTGGACTTCGGCAAAATCATGTGACAGGATTGAGTTGCACTTAACAGAAGCTGGGAACAGAGCTGGGGCGGGGGGAGCAGGGGTGAGGTTTATTGACATAACCCCAGATGCTTGTGCACTTTGTCATCTGGATTTAACTGGTGTCTCTTGCTGATCAAGTCTCAAGTTGAAGCAGGGCATGCTTCAATTCTGTTTCAAAATGCTCGTGAGGAAGTGCAAGGAACTGCTGTGGTTTGTTTTCTGCTGCCATATTAGTGTGAGGGAAGAGATGTGTCCCTGCAGGAGTGTGTTGCTGTGTGGAAGCAGGAAGCAGCAGGAGTGTGCTGGTGACGTGGAGAGGAGCTGTACATTTGCTGTGTGATCTGTGGAATGTACCTACATGTCCATCTCTAAGCTTTGACAGGACCCCCAAAGAGCCCAGCACAACTTGTACTGATAAAGGCATCTCCATGAACTTGAGTAGGGGAAGGGATATTAGGAAAGCTTGAATTTGAAGTCCCATATACTTTGGAGAAAGAAGGGTGAAAGCAGAACTGCTTGTTTTCGTGCTGTTGGGCTTATGAAAGCCTGATACAGAAACAGCCTAACCCAGCTGGTTCAATTCTCCCAGGTTTCTTGTCCCTGTATGGCTGAAGATGACACTGAACATAAGCAGGATGTTTAGTTTATCACATCCCTTCTACTCCTCCAGCATAAATTCCACATCTGACATCTTAGTAGTCGGCTTTCCACAGCAGTGGCTCTGACGTCCCTGCACAAGGCTTGCACGGAGCCAGCAGAGAACAGAACATGGCCTTTGCCTTCTGCTTGTACTGAGCGAGATGCAGAAGCGGGATTACCAAAGAATGTGCTAATGCTTTTCTCTGCAGATGCCTCAGCTGCTAAAGCAAATGGACACTGGCAGTGGGCAAAGCAGGAGGGAGGCAGAGGAGTGGCAGCAGTGCTGGGAAGCGTTTTCCGTATGGCTGCTCTTGAATAATTCCATTCCTGTGTCCTTAAGCGTGGAGCAAGTGAGGCTGCAGTTGTACATGTGGGAGGAAAGGTCAGTGTGGCCTTTTGATCTGCCTCCCCAGTAGTGCAAGTCCACGTGGGCTTCCAAGCAAATGCCTCATCTGTCTGTGTGCACTTAGTGGTCACATCTGTGAGGTCTGTCAGATTGTCCAATTACTTGGGATCCTTTCACCCCCCCATCCCTTTTGGCAAAATAGGGCTATCCGAAAGCATGCATAAGCAGATGGTCAGCATGCAGGCAAGCTCTCTAATTAAGATGAGCCAGGACAAACTTAGATTTGAGTTCACTTTATTCATGCTGCAAATGATTTTATCACAAAATAAAAACCTTCTGATTTTTCTTCTGTTGCCAGCGTCCTTTTTGTGTTTTGTTGCCTCTGTCCTTTTTATTTACTACTAGCCACTTGCTGAAATAAAATGATTGTAAAATTTATCAGAGCAACATTATATTTAAGAAGAAATGTGTAAGCATGTGTGCAGCAATAAAATAGTCTATTTCACTATATCTGTTGTGACTGTGGCCTCTTTGCTACCAACTGACAACATCAGCATGGCTTTGTTTTCAAAAGGACTCCGTGGGCTCCTTCATTTTTCCTTACCCAGGCCAAGGGCTGGCTCTGCACTGCCTGGCTTCCAAGCAGTGAGGAAAGTGGGACTGTGCTCTCCTCTCCTGGTGACCGGTTTGTACAGTCCTGACAGAACAGGTGAGTGAAGCACTGACTTGTTTTTACCGGCTGCTTTTTCCCAGGATTATTCCATTTCTTTAGTAGCACTGTGGCACAGGCTTGGTCAGTGTGGTGGGGGTGTGTCAGGTGGGTGATGTTTGTCTCGGAAAGTTGCTCTGGGCAGCCCCTGACAGGTAAGTTGTTCCTCCCTGTCTTGTCATCCTGTGCCCCTGTCATTAAATCCAAGGATGGAGATTTCTCAGCCTTTGTACTTAACTACTCTATCTTGTTCAGTGCACTCCTGGAGTCTGAAGCATGTGTTTTCTCCGAAACCTTGAGGCCGCTGGAGTGCCTGGGCAGTCCTTCCTCTTTGAGGCCACAGGCATTGTTTTCTCTTCTACTTTTTTGTATGCCTGGGTGGCTACAATCGTTTTCATAAAGGCAGTAGCTGAGCTGTCTGTGCAGCCCCTGATGACTTCAGAGCATGACTGGCATTCAGGGAATGAGCATCCATCTTGTCTCTGTTGTTCTGGGTAGTAACACGCAATTTTTGGGGGTGGGAGGGAAGGTACTAATAACATCTGAGTGACTAACGCTGTTGAAGGGAGGATTTAGTAAAGTTCAAGGTTTAATCAGGTTTTTGGGACTCAACAAACAGTGCACACAAGGAGCAATCATCGTGCTGTGAGAGCCTGGAGTAAACAATGAGCCTCTCCAAAAGGCTTGAGCTGTTCATGTTGTACAGTCATGGTCAAACTGGAGATGGCACCTTCCAGCGTAACAGCTCACAGTCGGTGTGTGTTGTCAGGCTCATCTGCTCAGGGTGACAGTGTTTTTCTCTCTTGCTGTGGGCAGCCTGGTGAGGCCCATCACAGCCTGGGGAGCTGGATTGCATCTGTGCTGAGCTCCCAGAGATGAATGAACCTGTCTGGCGATGGGAAACCACGGTTTGGCTTGGTTCTCTTCTCACGGGGCTTGGGGTGTGCTGGCAGAGCAGGTTTTTGTTTCACCTTCTAAGCTGAAACAGGTTTGACATAACAAATTGGTTAAGATAATAGAGGCCGCACTAGCACACCATTTGTCAGAGTCGGGGCCTGTTTTGAATAAAGGCGCTGGCTCTGCTGGGGTTGCCCTTCTTCTAGGTTGCAAATGGTTTCTAGAATTTTCAGGCTGGAAATTGGAGGTGGGTTATTGGCAATAACCAAGGCATGGGCTGCAGAGAGACAGCCTATTAATTAGGGGACAGCAACCACATTTGGGTGCGGCTGTGGACATGCAGATCCTTAAGCCAAAGTCGAGCTACAGCTTCAAGTTTACACGTGATCAGCATCTGGGGAAGGGGGCCAGTGTGCACATGCCCTTTGCCTTTCCTGGTTGTGGTTAACTTTGTAAGCCTGCAAGTGTAGGGCAAGGTTTGAAAGGCATTTCAGTAGACTAAAGAAAGCCTTGGAAGAGGATCAGTACCATGCAAACAGCTAGCTCTGGTCCCAAGGGTCTGGCTGCTCGGTTCCCAAAATAAGCTCTGAGAAATGAGTGTGAGAGCTTTCCTCTCCCTCCTCCTGTTACCAGCGGAGCAAGCTCAAGGGGAAAGAGAGCAAGACTGGAAAGTGAGATCTGCTCGCTCCTGACAGCAGTGCTCTGCCAGTCGGTCTGGTTTGCTCCCTGCTGTTTGCTGGCTATTGCTTTAGCACTGTGGGTTAGGAAAGAGAGATGAAGGGAGTGCTGTGGTGTGCCCAGATGCATCCCCTCATGCTCTCCAGGTAGGGTGGGGTTGATACAAAGTAACTTGACGTAGCTTTCCCATGGAGGAAATTGAGCCAGGTCTGTGTTGCGGCGGGATGTCGTCAAAACCCCAGTAAGAAAAAATGCCTCCCTCCTCTTTATTCTTTTATCTTATCAGTTGGTTGTGAGCCAGGGTCATCCCAGTACCATTTGTACAAGGCTGGGACAGAGATGAACTGTGTGAGGCAGGCTGTGCGGAGAGCTGCTCTGAAGGGAAGGCAGGCGAGTGTGCTAGTTACTGCTCCTGGAGATAGGCTTTAGGAGATGAAGGCTGATCTTTCATATCAAGGCTGAGATGACATTCTATCTCTCCCTTCTGCTCAGAAGGTTTTATTCTAACATATTCTTGGCACAGCATAGCAGAACCACCAATATTTCTGTAAATTTTATTAAACTTGCTTCCATAACGGGAGCCAGCAATCTGCTCTCCAGAACTCCTTCCACCCCCCTTCTCCCTGGATCTGAAACTGAAAATTATCCAGGAGTTTCAAAAGAAGTTTGTTGACGGCAAGTTCAATCTCCTTCCCTTTTCCAAAGGCTCTCTTTGAGAAGCTGACAATGCTTCAGGCAAGTTGTTTTCTGTTGTGTTGCTTCTCTGGTCTGAGTGCCAGTCGGGCACAGCATCTTCAAAACTGTTCAGGGTGCTGGCTGTGGCCACACTGCTCCTGGGGTGACTGCTCCTGCCCTCCCTGGAGACAGGGGAGATGGTATTTCTTGTTTCCTGATTTTATGTGACCTTTTCCAATCAGGCTGCAATTAAATAACAGCCCTCCAGGTCTGAAAGCATACAGGGGCAAGCACTTCTCTTGCTCTGCCAGGCACAGCGCTCGGAGCGCTGGCTGTGGTCATGGGGCACATCAGGCTCGCGTGCAAAGTCCAGCCTTTGCTGGGAATCCAGGACTTGCCAGTCACACCAGTGCCCCCGGGCTGGGCTTTGGCACAGAGCAGCTGCAGCATGGGACGTACATACGCTCGGCATGAGAAGAGAGGACTTGGTGTTAAAAGTGCACGGGGTGAGCTCTGGATGCTTTTGAAGTGGCAAAGACAAAGGCTGCCCTGTGCTGTGGGCAGGCAGCTCGCTGCTGTCATTGCCTTAACTAACACAGGGAAGGTACCGCTTGTCCTTCGCTCATGAGCTGCCCTTCCTTCCCCTCTGCCATTCTTGTCTCTGCATGTTTTCTTAGGAGACAAGTGCTTTCCATGCTTGACATCTTGCCCTCCCCTCGGCTTCCCCCCAGGCCAAGCAGCTTTCTTTGCCAAGTTTCCCTTGGATAGACAACAGCACATATCATGCGATTTATCCAAACTCTTAATTGATCTCTTGGGGATTGTTTTTTATTTGAATCCCTGGAATGTTTCCATATGCCGAAGAGTTTCCTCCGGAGGGAAGGGAAATTAATCCTGTGTCACTCCCTCCGGAGGAGTGGTGGCCACTGGAAAGCTGGTTGTTTGGCTTGTGCCTGTTGGGAGATGTGGGCTCTGCAGCGTTTGCTGGCAGTTGTGGCTGTGTTGTTTAAAAAGGCAGCTGCTTGAAGAGCAGCAGGAAGGTGAGCGGTTGCTCCACATCAGCAGCTTCCCTGTCGGATGGAGAAAAGAGCATCCCAGACAGATAAGCTGGGAGAGCACTACCCTGTTTCTGTGTGCAGGGGAGACTTGTGCTCATACATGGAGAGAAGAGCCAATGATCAAAAAAAGCCCCACTTCTGAGAGCCTGGAGTGAGAAGGAGTGGTGTCTGCAGGCAGTCAGGCTGCTGGCACAGTGTGCCAGGGCAGTGGTCTCTGGTGGTGCAGTGGTTCCTGCACAGCTCCATCAGCTCCATCTCCCTTTTCCAAAGCTGTGCAGGGACAGTGGCAGCCAGAGAGGTGCAAGCCCCTGCTCACCCCCACCATCAGCTCTGGAGTGGATCACAGCCCTGCTTCTCCCTCCTCTGATGCTTAACCATTTGCAAATGCAACCAAAGCACTGCAGGTTACATGCTGAGCAGACCTTCTAATTAAAATTCCTCACTACTCACTGGAGCTGCAGCAGTTGGTTGTTCTCAATGCCTGAGCCTGGCCTGGGTGATGGGCTGTGGGGTCCCAGAGGTCTGACAGGGGCAGGGTCCCTGCTGCAATGTGACCGAGTGTGACACCTCTTGTGCCATGCCCTGATGGTGAAGCAGGCTGTCTGCTCCAGGGTGGCTGGAAAGGACTCTTAGGGAGCTCTTCTCTCTGCTATGGCACTGCTCTGACTCCTGCTGATCCATCAGCTGATCCCCACCTTGCACCAACCCCCAGAGGCAGTCTTGGATAACACAAGACCGAGCACAGGCTGAGGGAAGAGAAAAAGGCAAAAGCTGCAGGGTTCCTGCAGACTTGCAGGATCAGACTTAAAGCACAGGCTAAAAACAGAAAAGCCACCAAAGGCTGTGACAGCTTGCTGGGCACCAGGCGGTGACACCGGGAGAAATGCACTGCCAAAGCAGCTCCTCTGTGCTGGTGCTGCTCCCAGACTCATGAAGGACCATCCCCTCCTTCCTCTGCTTGGTCCCTGTCCCAGCACCATGGTGTGCACCCTCCAGTGACCCTCAAAACTATGATGAGGTTAATAAACCACAAAAATACCAGAAGAAAGAGCTGTGGACTTGCCAGTATTAAAGCAAATCTTGTTACTAGTGATGTTCCTTACTAGCATGGTGTGCCCACTGGCTCGGCAAAAAGCCCCAGCTCTGCTGTCTGTGTTGATGTGCATCAAAGTCCTCAGCCAGAGCTTCTGACCCGGCGAGCTGGGGTGTAATCAGACACACAGTCTGCACAGAGCCACACAAAGAGGAAATTATTCTCTTGTTTTGGTCATTCGAGGCGGAAGGAGGATGAAATGACCTGCTGAAGGTTGCAGGTTAGGTCTGGTGCCGCTAACGACTCTGGCCAGAGGGCTGGCACATGGATGCACCGTCTCGTTTGTCCCCTGCCGCAGCAGGCGTCACCCCTTTGGGAGTGCAAGTGGCTGGGGAGCCCTTGCAAACCAGTGGCTTGTCCTGAAGTCTGCATGGGGAGGAGAGTAGGAGGGGACCCTGTGACTCCTCTGTGCCCCAGCCCCACTCTCTGGGCAGGGAGGACATTTCTGCAGCCCTGGGTCTGGGTGGACCAGGGGCTTTTGGAGCACCTGGGCAGTGCCTGGGAGCAGAGAGCATCAAGCCCCGCTACCCAGCCCCGTCTGCAGTCGCAGCTGGGGGCAGGAGGTAGGATTGAAACAGCAGCTGCTCCTGGCCACACTACAGATGCTTCCTGTTGGAATTGGTTTTAGTTCAGGACCAACATCATATTTTAATGGGCTTGTAAAAGCATGGGAACCAGGGCTCCAAGCAGGCTGTTTGCCTGTTACTGCATATCCTTCACCCGCTCCACACTGTTGTTTCGTCTGGGTTGTGGGAAGCACTTGGGAATGATTGTGGAGTTTTTTCCCCTATTTCTTTTTTCAAGTTAGTACCTCAGCTACAATTTAAAAAAAAAAAAAAAAAAGGAAAGAAAAAAAAAGGAAGAAATTAAAGCTTTGAGGAAGGTAAAGCTGGCTTTCATGGGGATTATCCGGACAGAGAGCCCTGCTTGGTCCAGGTAAGTTGTAAAGGCATCCTGCAGTGCCTTGAGGTAACTTCTTACTGAGCTGCTCTGTGCTATCCCAAATAGACATAGGCATGAGGCCACGGATTTCAAGGCACTTCAGAAAAGCTGACCTTGAAGCAGAAAGGGAACCTAAGGCCTCCATGAGACTGGGCTGCCCCCAGACTCCTGGTTTGCAGTGGCTGGGGAGTGGGTGCCAACCACACTGGCAGTTTGACAGCACCTGGGGGCTGTAGCTCTCCCCTCTACAAGCTGAACTGGAATTTAATGTCTCTCTGCCTTTCCCTTCTCACCCTCCAGAGGGATGGCAGTCACCAATGATGCTCTCAGACACAGTTCAGAAAACATAACTTTATTATTAGTTGCAATATACATTGTATTCCTTTAAGAATCCTAAATTGTATATGGTTTTTCCACTGAAAATACATGTGTATGTATATATGCTTTTTATATATGTATATATATATATATAAATGTATTTTATTGAACTGGAACACAGCGGAACAAGAGAGACAACCTCAGGAATTACTTGTAAAAGGAAATGTGATCCCAAAGGGTTTGTGCTGGCAGTGTGCTAAGGTGAGTGGTATAAAAAGAACAGGCTAAATAGAAAACACGATGGGTTAGGCAGTGGGGAATGGCCTCTCAGTGCTACAGGTGGTGATATATACAGTAGTTACTCGTTGCTATTGCTCAGTCATGAGTGCCACCTATTCTCCAAGGCAGGCCGGTCTCTGGTGTGGCTCCACACAGCAACATTCCCAGGGCTGGCTGTGCTCCCTGCAAATGGTACCTGCCAGTTGGAAATAGAGTGTAATTACATTTCCCTCAGCAGCTGCTCTGCTCGTTGCTAATCTGGTCAGCGAAGGAAGAATTCCTCCGGGGCTTGGTGAAACCTAACTGGATCAATATAAAGTAGCTTACAGGCAGGGGAAGGGATCAGCAACAGCAGCAGGAGTTGAAATGCGCAGGCTGAGCTGTGGCAGGTGCAGAGCAGTGTCTCACCTGACCCAGGCTGATTTGCTCCTGGCTCCTGCTCTCTGCACTCATATCCCCACTCGCAGGAGGGCTGTGGCCCCTCCCCACTCGGCAGCCGGGCCAGGGATGTGCAGGGTCAGGGTGGGCAGTGTCTGGCTTTTTTTGGGTAGGTTTCCCCGTGTTAAATGCCTCAGAAAGTAACTCTTCAGAAAACTGGCTGAGGGCTGCAATAACTGCTGCTGTGCCACGGCTTTGGGGCTCGTTTGGCTTTTTTGTTGTTGTTGTTGATGTTCTTTGTAGGTTTTGTTTGTTAATCCGTTTTTCAAACACAGCGTAACTGATTTATTTCTGTTGAGCTGCAGACGTTTCTTGGGTGAAAGGACACATTTTAGCAAAGGCACTGACCACGGACCTTCCTCTGCCTGAAGCCAGGTTGGAGGGAGCAGACGGTCTCTGACCTTCCTGCTGAAGGGTCACTTCCCTCTCCCCTCCTGCAAAGTGCTTGTCAATTTGGAAGGGATGTAAAGAATGTGGGCACTGATTTACTCCTCCTGACTTCCTCGAGAAAAGTGCTTTCAAAAATCCCATCCTTAAGTGATCATTTTGCTACTACCCCCGCAATGTCTGTCACCTCTGGATCACGCCTACTTGTTTCCCCTGCCAGCTGAAGAAGCAGGTGAGATTTATCACTGCTGTAGTGCTTCTCTTCTTGCTGTCTTTTGCTAGCAGCATCTGGCCAGGGGGGCACTTGCTTGGGGAAAAGAAGTTGCCTCAAGACAGGCTGCTGGAAAATGGAGAGCAGGTGACCTGTGCATTGCTCCTTCCCAGAGCAAGTGTCACCAGAGGTTTAGCAGGGGCTGCTGAGAACAGCTGATTGCACTGGAATACTACGTCAGTAAAAAGCTGGCATTGCTTGGAGAACTACAGCTTGTTCCTCTCATGAGAGGCAAGAAAATACAAAAGTCAAAGTGCCTGGATCAATCTGTACAGAAGAGCTTCCCGGACCTGGGCCCTTTAGGGCAATTACAAGGACACAACCTCCATCCACATATCTTCCATCCATCCATGCTGCTGGAACCGAATGGATCCAGGCCCTGATTCTGTTATTGCACAGAGGTCCCTTCCATGAACCTTTCCCAGACTGCTTTCAAAGGGAAGAAAGGTGGGTGACCCCCACAACTGCTGGAGGTGGGATCCAGCCCTGGGGACGTAGCGATGGTTCCCACTGCTGCCAGGGAAGGCAGTCAGGGGGGCTGGTTTGCCTCAGGGAGAGATGCTCTCCCCCACCCCCCCATAGTGCAACATTTGCATTTTCTTCTTGCAAAACTGGTGGGAGAGGTGCAGGTTAACCCCTTTGGATAGTGCCAAGAAGTATATTCATGGTTAGGGCTATCACGCCGGACAAATCAACCTGCACAGCCACTGTCATCACTACGCAGCTTTTACTGTGTCAATGCAACGTCTCTGCTCTGCACCTGAGTCTGAGCTCTTCCCTCTCACCCTGCTGCTACCATGGACCCAGGCAGCTCCAGTATTTGGCTTATCTGCACCACTGGACCGGTTCACAAGCTCCGGCACGGCAGCTTGTACAGCAGGGTCTGCGGATGCCCCCAGTGCAGCAAGGTGTGTGTTGGGTGGATGGTCAGACCCTGTTGTACTCTGTCTTCGGCTCTCCACGTGTCCTGAAAGGGTGAGCTTGGCCCCTCAGTGATCTACCCCAGTGCAGATTAGGAGGAGACCGGGATGAGCTTGGACAGGATCTCTGTTCATGCTGTGGGTCTCCTGCGAAACCAGTGGACCATGAGGACACCCACTGCTACTCCCCACCCACCAGATGCTCCGTGCTTTTCTCTAGCATTATTTTCAGGACACTTTCCAACTGATGAAGGAAAACAACAGATTATGACTGTAAAGTTATGGTGAGAGGACTGGATCCTGGTAGGACAACATTATTTCTTGCCAAGAGAAGGAATGATTAACCTCTTCTTTACTCTTCTCCCATTTCTTCCCCAGCTTCCAGCCACCTCTATATACATCATATATTACTATATTCTCTTATATCTTTGACTTTGCTCTTTCAGTTTCAGTAGCACAAGTGATTACTTCCAAAAGAAAAAAAAAGGAGAGTAAAAAAAAAAAAAAAAGGAGGGAAGGAAAAAAACCCCAACCTCTAGGAGTATTTACAGAATAGTTCATTTTGCAGAGGAGATGAGGTTTGGCATGGGGAAAAGCATGGGATTTGAATGTGCTAAATGGGTCTGATTCCACATTCCTGCTCTTCCTTCTGGGATTCTGCTCTGATGATGAAAATTAAAGAGCTGTTCAACCTCTTTCCCCAAGTGCAAACTTGCAGAGGACACACAGGGCGGCAGGGGAGGCTGTCTCTATGCTCTCCCCTGGCCTGGCCTGCTCATAAAGGTAGTATTCAAAGGGGTCTGATCTTGGAAATCAGCCTTTCACCTTCAGGGAGCCATCAGCTCCATCTTTAGCCTCTCCTCACTACCCAGCACCTTCATTAGTGCTCTCCTGAAAAGGACCAGGGCTTTTAAGGTACTGGCTGGTGGGGACAGGGAAGGGACGGTACACACCTGGAATCAAAACCATGAAGTGGAAGATACTGACTTCTTTTACATACCAAAAATTATTGCAGTATAAATACACCCCTGTCACCCCAGCGAAAGCAGAGAAGGGGAAGCCATGGGGGAAGTTTGGTGGGTGAGGGGTATTTCCGTAAAGTTGCCCGACCCAGAAAGCTTTGACAGCTGCTCCCACAGCTGCCAATTCTCCAGATTAGGTCAATGGCCACTTACATCAGCAAATAATGCCCCACCCTGTGCCTCTCCCCCCACCCTCCCTTATGCTGTGCGTGATAAAATATCCCACGAGTCCCTCCGTGTTAGATCTTTTTCTGAGAGACTTCTAATAAGAAAAGCATCTCTTCCCAGAAAACTCCAGTAAGAGATGCAAAAGCAATTGCTCTTAAGTATGGCTGGTTTCCCCAGCTGCTGAGACCTTCTGGCCAATCCATGTCAGTATTTCTGTGAAGACAGAGGTAGAGACCTCGGGCAGCTCTTTGTGGAGGGCATGATAGGCTTCCTCATACACCTGCAACCAGGGAGAGAGCAGAGATTAGCACAGGCAAAATAAATCTGCGTGAACAAAACAGCCACCAGTCCCCTCTCTTCAACACCCACAGGTCCGACACGTCCTGCCCACACCTTGTCAGTTTTTCCCCGAGATGTGGCAGGTTATGAAATCAAAGAGATGTCACTGGCGGTGCTGGCCCTCGACGAGCAGGAAGGTGTTGGCATTGCAGCTTGACGTCTGCAGGTACCCGAGCACCCTTCTGCCCTTCAGGAACATAATGCGTGTCCCAGCCCCATCCATTTCTTGCCTCTTACCCCACTAAGGAGGAGGAAATACTTATCATGCCCTTGGAGTGTAAAGGGCAATGGGGGACGTTCCCATCATGCCTTGTGCAATTTTACTCCTTTTATGCTCAGACTGTCCAGTTACTTTTCCAATAACAAAAGCTTTCCCCTGGTCTCCCTGTCTCTCTTTCAGGCTCATTCATGTGGTAACAATTGGTTAATCAGCTGTGGCTCTCTTGAAATGAGCAGATGTGAAGCTGCTTTTGTTGTCCAGTGCTTTGGAAAGACCCCCCTGCACCTTTACATGTTGGGGCATGAGGTAAGGTTGGGGCCTGCACAGTTGGCATTGTTCAGAAGAGCTTTTAGGGTCAGCACTTTACTTGCTTGTCAGCCTCACTCTCCTTCCACGCTGAGTTGCTTCATGTCCAAGAGACCTCTAGGCACACAGTCACCTCTGGGCAGGCCTGGAGATCACCCATCACTACCTGCCTGCAGCCCAGCTGTAGCTGTTGAAAGGCCACCACACCGTGCCCAGGGAGGGCTGAGCTTGGGCTACGTCCTGGTGAAAGTGGCTGTCACTTGAGCAAGTGCCGCTTGCTCAGTGTCACCAACCCATCACCCCTCTTCACTTCCAGCTCTGAAGGTCAGCAGGGTCCCTACCCCTCACAGTCACTCCTGCTCAGGCCAACACCAACAGGATAATACCCTAAAAATCAAGAAAGCAAGAGGACCTTGAGTGTTTTGTCCTGACTTTGCACTGTGTCCATCAGTAAGTAAGACCCTCTGATATCACAGAGCTTGTCAGAAGAGCCGTGTAGCACCAGGATGGGCAAAGTCAGCTTGGGCAGAGCTCGCTCAATTCTGGCAATGGCATTCATCAGCTGGATGACAAAGGAGACCTTCATGCCACCGTGGTAGACCAGGGGATCAGATGTGTAAGACTCCATCTGCCAGGGACAAAGAGGTAATTTAAGGTTAGAAATATTTCATGCAGATGAGGAAAAGCAGATCAGCCTGGCAGTGAGGAATCTCTTCCCTTGGCTTGCACAGCCATTTCCTACTCTCTCAGGACATCCTGCCATCAAAGTCAAGGTCAAGGTCTTTACTGTGGCTTCCCAGAACTGCTCACACGACCTGGCATGCTCTTTGCTGTGTGTTTCTCTCTTACACCACTAGAAAATATTCAAGCTAAGGCTATTTCTGCAGGGAAACAACCAGTATTGGACAAAGACTGTTCCCATGGGGGCACCTGCATGCATTTTCCTCCTCTGCTGTGCCCTTCTGTTGCTCAAATGTGATATATCTTCTTCAGACAGTTCTTCAGACTGTGTTACTTGAAAACTGATGTTCTCCAGGTCCTTATCCTCTCTGCTGAGGGCTCAGATGTTCTTTTTCCCTCTCTGGGGATGAAGACCATGACCTACACCTCCTTACAACTGACAAATCTGACTGAAAAGCCAAGGGGTCATCTCTGGATGCAAAGTGTGCACAGACAAGGCAGCAAATGATGTTATTAGATGGTAGGCAAAAAAAAAAAAAAAAAAAAAGTCAACAACTTGCTCAGCCAGACTGTGAGGGGATAAAAATGCACAAGAGCTGGTGCAGAAAGTTGCTAGGAAGGAGTAGTTACTGCAGCAGGCAAATCTACAGTAAATATTTGTATACTGTATGTGGAGACGGCCCACACAACCCCTACCATCGCAATATTTGCCAGAAAGCTTTGATTATGGGCTCGTCTCTGGCACAGCCTTCAGCTTCTCCCAGCCCTGGCAGATGTTTATAGAAATCATGGTTATTTATAGGTTAGCTGAAAACAGTCTCCTCCTCTCAGATCAAGCAGTGGGGTCTGTTCAAATTCTCTCTTGACTGCAGAAACTTGAGGTCCTCTTGCTGCAGCACGTGCCTGCCCTGAGAGGACCATGGGTAGGAGCTGAGACATCAGGCCACCCCAAGGACATGCAGCCACATGTAGGTATAGGCACAGGTGTGCACTGTGTGACAGCAGGGACAGAAAGGTTTTGGGGTGGATTCTGCCTTCATCTCCCTGTGAGATGAGATTCTCAGGGTGGCAGAAGAACACTACATGGTGGGGCTTTCCCACTGGGGCCATTCAGTAGCCAGAGGGTTTGAAGCCACCTTCCCTTGTTGTCATCTCAAGTGTGCTGGAGCACAAAGCACTGGAAATGGAGCGGCAGTGAAGTATGCTGGTGCTTGCAAGTCATTCCCCATCACTTTGCTGCTTCCAGTCTCCACCATCTCCTGCTGCTTGAATCCATGGTTCCGATCCCTGAATGCAGCAAGCAGGAAATTTGGGATTAAGAGTGGCTGGCACCGTTCAGACCCCACCCACAGTGCTGTTGATGGTCAAGGGAGGGACAGCTATAGAGCTGATTTTCTTTGCATTGGAGTTGGACCAAAGAAACTCAAGTTGTTACAGAACTCACTTGGGGGTTCTTGGACGTGGTGGATGCTTCTAGTATTTGATTAAGGCCATCACTGTGTTTTGGTCTCTGTGCAAGATCATGGCTACTCTGAAGTGAGTGGTAATTTTTGGCAGGGAGACAAAGATAATCATCACATCATAATATTACGATATTATGTGTACTATCTCCCTTTCAAAGAAGCGAGTGCCTGTGCATTCTGAGGGTCTGGAAAACTGCTTGTAACAGGCCACTGCAAAGATGCTGAACATCTGCTCCTGCTAACATTCCCAGGAAGGTTCACCTAGAGGGTGAACAGCACATAGTCCCTTTGACTCCGCATGGACCTTCCAAGTGCCCAACCAGTCTGTTGGTGCAGAAACCTCCACCTGCATCCTCCACCCCCTACACTGTGCACCTGTACCTTCCCTGCTCTCCAACATCCTTCAAAAAGTGCAAGAAGCCACCTGTGCTTAGAAAGAAGTTTCCTCTTGTGAATATGCTCATGAAAGAAGTTCAGCTTTGACATTCCAAACACCAAGTGCTCAGTGTGGTGTTGCCTGCTCTCCTGTTGACAGATGGGTGTTACCCTGATATTCTCCGCCAAACATGTTGACTTTTCATCAGCATTTTGAGCAAAACCCCTGTGTTACATTGGCTACTTGGCAACTGGCTCCAGCCTAATCTGGATCTATGTCACAGTGCTGTGCTAAAGCAACACAGCTTTAGAACAGATTTTTTTTTTGGGGGGGTTTTTTTTTGTTGTTTTTATTTTAATTGAAGGCAATAAATGAGGGACTTTTCAGGAGGGATTCAGGAGGAGTGGGCAGATGGATTGACAGCAGGTCCCTTCCCATGGAGTAAAACAGCTCATGTGAGCTGGCCCCCTCCTCAGCCCTATAAATGCTAGAAGAATAACCTAATAGGTTTCTTTCTTTTTCTTGTTCTTGTCTGAAAAAATAGGGATTTTTTAGCCACTGAGCAGCCAACAAATATTTTTGCGAAGATGATGGTGGGAAGAAAAAGTAACAGCCCAGTCCCAACCCAGATTGATCAGGACTGATTGATCAGGGGGAGTATCATGTTCCCAGTCAATGAACGGGAACCCTTGTCAGAGTTAATGCTCAGTGCGTGAGATGAGTGCCAAGCAGCACCTTGGGGGGGAAGGACGGAAAGATAGGGAACGGGTTTTATATTCTGCAGGCTATAATCTGCAAACCCTGCAAGCCCAAAGCTGGCACTGTTGCACTGAGCTCTGAGACAGTGGGGGCAAGAATTGAAGGTGACCCTGGAAGAGCCTGTGACTACTTCCAGCCACAGTCTGGTGAAAGCTCTGCAGAGTCCGTCACAACAGCTCTTTTTATTCTTCGTGTAATTCTAAGACAGAGGTAACCATCATAACCACTGCTGCATCACACTGCCCCGTGCACCTTCCCTTTGCATCTTCCCTTTGCATTTTGCAGAGCAATAGTCATTATAAGGTAATTGCAGCCTTATTGTATGTGGGCTTTGCAGGAAAAAGACTGAAGTCAGGGGGACCATTCCACTGAAATCAACAGCAGCTACCAGAGACCAGTGGGGTAAAGAGGTGCCTGCCACTGTAATGTCATTCCTCCTTGGAGTAACAGGACTGGATTTTTAAGTTTGCTTCTTGCTCTCTTCTGTGTCTCACGTTTGATACAGCAAACAGATCAAACAAACATCTCCATGTGTCTCCCCGTGTTTTAGTCTCTGTATCCTGAAGACAGTCTTCTGGGAACACAGGCTCATCAGGAAGTTCTTGGATGATGTCTCAAAAATATTTCTAGTGAATAGAAAGTTGATCTGGCAAGAGAGTATGTGTAACATATAAATAATGGATGTTTCCAGCACATTGTGTGCTTTGAAGCCAAGCATCCTGAGTCCAAAAGGAGGGTGGAGGTGCATTAGAGGCAGCCAGAGGACCAAGATACCGTGTTGTTTTCAGTAAGTGCCTGCAGCCTCAAATCCTGGTGTTTGAAGGGGGTCAGGGAAGGTGCTTTGCATCACAACCCACAGCTACCGTCAGTTGGGTGTTCACTTGCAGGTGTGAAGGCAGCACAGCACGCAGGGGTTTGTTGCCTCATTTTGGAGACTGCTTCATTATAGGCAGGCTCTAACGAAGCTGACCTACATCTTTATCCACCACAAAATGCTCTCCCCTGCTCCATGGAAAGGAAAAGAGCAAAGGAGAAACAATGCCCTAAGGAAGCTTTTGAGGCTTGAAGCATCACAGAGCAGAGGAAGCAGCAGCAAATATATGGTTAGAAAGACAACACAGTAGCATTCATTATAAACTATGTCCAGTGGTTGCTGTGGTGACTCCTAACATCACCCCAACAAGGAAATGCCTAGTCAATATTACGCACCAAATTAAGGGAGCTCTCTGACACTTTCCTAAATAGATTATTATTCAGGATGTCCCCACATCATCACTTTTCTCCTGCAAAGTTATCGAGTGCAGCATAGCATCTTCCAGCAGAGGATCCAGCTCTCGGAGGCATATTTAAAACTGCCACCCTTAAGGACAAGCTGCAGCAGAGAGTTCAGGTGTCACATAAGAAATCAATTCAGCATCAGGCAAAGACCCACACATCCCAGCCATGCTCTCTCTTCAGGTAGGAGGTAATGCTCTCAAATTCCTCTCCTCCTGCAGAGCACTGATTGCTTGCACCCTCTAAATACAAATGAAGACGTGGAAACTTTCTTCTGAGTGATTTTAGTGAACTGGTCGTCTGATTTAAACCTTTTCACTCAATTATATGCAACAAGTTATGGCAGCTGAATGTAATTAAGAACAGGTTTCTACAGCTTGATTTGAATCAGCCTTCTTCCCAAGTATATATTTTGTGCAGCTTCATATGGTACTTTAGAACATATGTCACACAGTGCATCAGTGGATGCACATGATCTCCATGCTAGTCCTCACAGTTTCCTAGGACTTTGTCTTCCTCAGCTCCTTGAATCTTTCCACCTCCAACAGTGAAATCTTATGCTCTGTTCACAGATAAGTGAACTGAAAGTTGTTGGGCCAAAAAACTCCCTGTCAGTGCCAAGAAACAGCCCTGAAAGCCTGGAGGCTATTCTGGGAGACTCTTTGCTTTCCAGTTTTCTGAATAGGTGAAACAAAGAGATAGGCTGTGCTGGGGCTGGATGCACTGCACTCACATGCTGGCACTGTCTTTGCCCCTGATTCTTTCAGCTTCAATTCTAATGCCAGTTGAGCTGCCTGTCCACAGAAAGGCAATTTATTAACTCCTAGTTCAGATACAAACCACTGCATGAACAGCAGAGAAAATTACACCTTCTCTCAGTGAGATGTGAGAGCACAGGAACAAGTGACCACTGCATCAGTGAAGCTCCTGAGACACTCTTGGGTGCCATTTTCTATCCTTCTTTCACCAAGTTCTGCGTCCAGCCTAAGCACCTTCATTCACTTACAGTTCTCACTCCTCTCACAACAGTGAGAAGGAAAATCCCTTGTTAGGTGTTGTTGCAGCACTTGCAACGACATCTGTTTCTGCAATGATGGCATGAGCAGGCTGACACTGTCGTTATTACTAAGAGTGGGTGTGAATGGGAGAAGAGTCCCAAGCTATTGTGGCACTACAAAAACTCAGTCCTGGGACAGTTCCATGCACAGTCGCAGTGTTGAGGCTGGAGCTGGGTTGTTACAACAGCTGCTTCAATTGCATCTCCTTTAAGTATTATTCTTGGGTGCAGCATGAATACATCATTTATTTGTGAAGGTTGTAGCAGAGTCAGTGTGTTATCCAGGAAACCTCACAGCAAGTTCTTTGGGACAAGCATGCTCTTTTGCTCTGCTGGAATGTATCTGGCACAATGTGATCCTGGTTTGGAAGCAGGAAAACAAATCTCCAGTACTGCAGGATTTTGCATGACTTCACTGCAAAGAGCAGGGTTGGACAAGCTGACTTTAGCACTATGTTTGCAACGTGCATGAGTTGTTTTTTGCTGCTGTAATGAGAGGTAGTGGTGCAGCAGAGACAAACGTGTCTCCCATGTGCTTCCCACCACAGCCGCAGCTCTCCATTATGTCTTGTACCCGGAGTGGCTGCGGGTGCAAGGGAAGGGAAGGGAAGAGAAGGGAAGAACAGCTGGTTTCCTACAATCTTCTGTGTGCAGCCAGTTCCACTGACTTCAGAGATGTGTCACCTTTTTACACCAGCACAGATTTTTGCCCTCCTGATTTAGCAAAACACTTGTGAGGTTTTTTTAAGAGAGAAATGGCAGGACTGGGCCAAGATACCAACTATGCAGTGGCTTTCAATGGCGTTAAGGTTCTCACCTCTTTCTTGTTCCGGGAAATTGCATTTGGATCTATTGAACCCAGTGACAGGTTTGGGAGAACAAAGTTGAGCACTTTTGCTGCAAAAACCTGTGGGAGAGGAAAGGAAGCAGTTAAAAAGCCAGTTAGAGCCAAAGACAGAACACAGAGGGCCAAATCCTGAGCTGATGGGAATCACCATGGGAGGTAAATTGTTGAGAATAGTCAACTGACTCTGCAGAAAGATCTGTCCTATTTTTAAAACATTTCTCTTAACGAGAAAGTGTTTGAACTGCTCCTGGGACCAGGGAGTGGGTGTGCTAGACTGAAATGCCGTCAGCTGTCCGTCCACGTGCAACAGCACAACTTCATTGTACTGTGCCTTTTTCTCATTCTCAAAAATGACAATTTCTGAAAAAGCCTCAGTCAAGCACTTTGATAGGAAACGGTCATTTCCAGCTCTTGGGAGGGCTGGGTTGGTGTTTTATTGCCCTTTCCTTGCTGCCACAGCTCTGATTTCAGGCTGCAGTGCGTAAGTGATATCGGGTGCAATTTGCAGTAGCTGCTTAGGCTGCACTCATTTTGACAAGTGTATTCTCTGGAGAACCTGTAAATAAACAACAGCAAAGTGTGCATGCACTGGCTATGGGAGTCCATTGCTCACACATCTCCTGGGAACGAGACACAAAAGCATTCAGCAGCCCAGGCTGAAAACTGCTGGAAGAAGAAAGGGTAACATCTTTCATTTCAATAGCAGTACAAGCATGTTGGTACCAGGGTTCTGCTCTGAATGTTTGGTAGCTGCCTTTATGTAATCACCACTTAAGCCAGAATATACGCAATTAGTGTTCACTAGTCTGTTTTATGGCCCTTTGGTGTTTACAGCTAACTATGCCCTCTGTTTCTGCAGATATGTAATCACTTCTGAAGCACTCCCTGACATTTTGGATCACAGATGACACACGATTGAGTAATCACAATATTAGAGGAATAACACAAGGTTGAAGTCAAAGTCATCCAAGAGTGAAAAGCAGTAAAGACTCACAGCAGACTTGGGAACACGTGTGTACCTTCTGGTAGATATGACTAGGAACCAGTGCCACTGTCTACCAGTACACTGAGCCCCTCACTGGCTATGACATTGTGGCAACAAAATTAATTTCTACGGAGGTCTCTGAAGCTGGACTGGAAAAATAACACATCCACACCAATGCAGGAACGAGCTCATGATGCAAACAAACAGGAATGGGGGTTTCTCTGTTTCATGTTAACTCCAGGCAGTGATGATTTGAGCTCTGCACCATCACAAATCATGGGCAAGATTATGGTCTCTGAAACTGATGAGTAACATCTCTGGATGTTACTGGACAGAACAAAGCCAAAAAATGAGGTTTTAATATAGTACTTTCTTCCAGTTTGATTATACCTTAGAAAAAGTCCTCTGCACTGTTACTGGGTGCAGATTCAGGCTGAATGACAGTGAGCAACATGATGTCCAGTCGGGTTGGAAAGCAATAGGTCAGCAAGAGGCAAAATGGAAAACGCTAAAGGCAAAGAGAGAATATTGTGTAGTGAGTCTTTAAACAGCAAGCTGAAGGTCAGTACAGGATTAATCCCCAGGGAATATGGCCTAAGGGGTTGTCCTGCCCACCTGATTTCAAAGCATTCAATAGCAGAAATGAAGTGGGAGATGCTCTTTCACCCCTGCTCTGCCCTTTGCCAGAATATGTGACTCCTATTTCTGCCTCCTTTGAAATTTTGAAGATTCAGAGCTGAACTTTGTACAGGTCAGTTGAGAAGAAAAGGGGGAAGGCAGCAAAATCCTTCTCACTCCACTGGATTTGAACTGGATGCTTCCATCCAGGACACAGGATTTATAGGGCACTGATGAAACTGTGAAATTCCTGCAAACACACTGTGCTTCTGCTGCTGCCAGGGCTGGTTCAGCAGCGAGGGAAGGTGTTTCTAAGAGGGACTGAAGGACCCAGTGTTTAGTCTGGCTTGCTGTTATTGTTGCCTTGAGCCCTCGTTTGTTCAGGCCAAGGTAAATTCTTGCTCAGCTGGAAACTTCCCCAGCAAAGGGATGAATGCAATGGTCCTTGGGAAACGGCCCAGGGCCGAGAAGTCATACCAGGGAAAACCAAAGCCTTTGTGCCTCAGAAGAACAACCACCATGAAATGACTCTCGGAGGAAAAAAAAAAACCACACAGCATTATGGGAAAACGTGACTTATGCAGGAATACTCTGCCTGTTTTCAGTCTTTCCTCTTGTAAATACCTTTTCAACTCCACGACTGAATTCAACTGAATTTTACAGAGCAGAGTTATTTCAGGAATAATTAATTTTTTATCAGTTTCGAGATGTAACAATAGATTTGAAAGAGAAAGAAACGGGCTGTGCTCTTGTAATAATGTATGTAAGAGACTCTCTAAGAAAGAGACTGTATAAACACCCCCAAAATAACTTCAGTTGGAGAACAGGATTTCCTACATAAATAATGCATCATTGCATTTATTTCCTACACTGAAATAAAGCCACAATCTGCTACAGATCTGCAACAAACCAGACTACAGTAATGCTAGTTCCCATAGAACTGGTCAGCCCTTGTTTTCAGAAAGGGTTTAGCCTCTAGCAAAAGATATAGCTCTAGAAGAAGGAAAATGTTCCCCTATTTTCCTTGACTCAGTCAGAAAGAGAAGGCTGTCTCTCAAATTCAGACTCATGGAATTTTTTCCCATTCCCAAGTGAGAAAAAGTAGGAGTACTGGTGCTCACGGGACCCTTATGTTGAGTCAGGTGTAGCATCACCTGTGGAGAATCAGTAACCAGCCTCCTAAAAGCAGGCTTCTGTGCTGACTCCTATTTAAAATAGTTTAGCTGGATTAGATGCCTTCAGGATTCACTTCCCCTCTGAAAAATAGGTGGGACTGTGGGGAAAGCACTTAGAAGGAAAACAGTGACTGGCATCCAGGTGGTGCAGATCTCAGCAGGGTTTTGCATTTTAAGGCTAAGGGTCTTAATGTATTTCCTTCAGTGGAAGACAGAGGTGATTAGAAAACATCCTTTGTTGCTTGTAACGATTTGTGAAGTTAGTAGATGGCTTTAGCCACAGCAGAAGGTAGGACAGGATTATATTGAAAGGTGAGGTAATCCCTTTTCTCCCTCTCAGAAGAAAAAAAAAAAAAGATAAATAGCTTAGAAATAGATTAAAACAAGAATCTAGTTCTAGGAGAAGAGTCTAAGGAGAAAGGATAAAGGAATGAGTCCTGTGGGAATGAGATGCTTTGTCCTTCCTGCTGGCTTAGCTGCTCCTTCCCCTTGCTTCTTTTAGGATTGTTATTTATTCTTTTAAAAATGCAGAAAGGAGGAGAAAGCTGAGGGCAGTTGCCTTGCAGAGCCTTCCTGGGGAAGGGCAAACTGGGCAGTGCAAACATGAACCAGAAATTGCTCTGAAAGGCAGATGTGAATGGGAGGGGAACAAAGCCTAAGTGCAACCCAAAGGAGATGGTCTTGACAAGAACTAGTTATGCTACCAAGCCAAACGGGATGCAGCTGGGGAGTGATGCTTTAGCTGGAAGTCTCCTTTGAGGCTCACGAAGGATGCCTGGGACTGAAGAGCTCTAGTTCTGTTTAGAAATCGGTCTACCCCCAAATGCCAAAAATAACCCTGACCTTACTTAGCCAGCAGCCTGTGTTGCAACTATACCAGACTCTGCGTGAGTCAGGAAGAAAGCTGTAGGAGAGGAAGGGAAAGGATGGCACTGTGTGGGCTGACACAGGGTGAGGTGAAGAAAGCACAGTCTGCTACCACCTTCCAAGGTACCATCATTACCTGACTCTTGCTTAAAGAAGTCCTTCTGGACAGGTCAGCATTCACTTCCCCTCTGAAGGAGGTGAGACTGTGGGGGAGGCACTTAGAAAAGAAGTATTAACTGGCACAGATCCCAGAAGGGTTTTGCATTTCAAGGCCAGAGGTCTTGGCACATTTCCTTCTGCAGAAGAACGAGGTGACCAGGGGCAACACAGGTTTGCTCTTACCTTGATGGGAGTGGCGACTTCTGGGCTGGCTACCACTAAAGGAGAGATTAACAGCATGCCTGAAAACTCACTGGGTCGCTCACTAGCTGTCAGAATGGAGATGGCTCCCCCCTGCAATGCAAAATAACAGCCCACAGCTTAATACAGGTGCCAACATCTTGTTTTTATGGTAATCCTGTTATGTGAAGGGGTTTAGTCCAAGCAAGCAATCATTTCTGCCCCACTGAGAGTGCAGTGTGGTCAGTGAGTAAAGCTGGAGGAGTAGGAGCACTAGAAATGTCTGGGTTTTGTGGGGGAGAAGAGACCTGGTTTCTGTTCTCATGCTGTAAACCCTCACGTCACACCAAACTCAACTTTTCATGCAATGTCCATCAGCTCCCTAGGATTTCTCGTGTCCTCCTCACTTAAAAGGACTAAGAAGTAAGAAGGAAGTGTCTGAAGTGGTAGTTTAGGTGGGACTCGAAAAATAAGTTGAGGCTCTCTCAGCGTGACATTCCAGTGCTGCGCTGGGAAGAGGCCGTGAAGTTGGGCTCGCTCCGTGCCAGGCACTGGTAACCTGGGCAACAGCAGTGCTGCCACTGGCATGTGAAGATCTTCACTAATTAATGGGAATTAAACATTCTCCTCCTCAGAGTCCCCAGCCCCTCTGGCCCCGCAGTGCTGTGCCCAGGGCCTGACAGCCAACACACAGCCCGGGCTGCAGAGCCCAACACCAGCCAGGCTGAGCCACCCCACATGAGGACAAGGGCTGATGGCGAGGGGTGGGGATGGAAGGGATCTGGTGGGCTTGCTCAGGAAAGTTTGCCGAGGACTAGCTGCCAAGGGAAATATTTGGTGAACTTCCACACCGCTGGAGAACCAGGGGCTTGTTAGATGGATCAGCAGTGAGAAGCATCTCAAAGACCTCACTGGGAAATTAGCTCCTTGTTACAGCAGCTTTGGAGCCTGGTGAGCCCTTCAGAGCATGCCATGCCTTCTTATGCAAGAACACTTGTTTATCTGAGCATGGGCTGAATCCCAAAGTACTTTTTCATTTTCTTCTCCTCGGGGAAGTCAGGGAGAGCAGATCAATGACATCAGTGGGAATACTGCTAGCTTGAATAAAGGGATTTGGCCTGTGCTGTCAGAATCAGGCTTCAGATCTGTTCACCAAATCAGTGCCTTTGTTTTTGCAGCCCTAATCCGTGGTACATGTTCCTGTTAAGTTGTTTAACAGAATGAGGCTACAGGGTATTTTCATGCTTCATCCCCATGCTGCTCCCAAAGCTTTGGAGGGCTTAACCTCCTGGTTACTGGTTAAAATGGAAGGCAAAGCCCGATGCTGTAGGGAGCTGGTGAGACTTATCACATACCTTATGGGAATGAATGGTCCTATTAAAAACCAGGCCCGTTGTAGCAGATGGCACTGATTAGGGCCATGATGGGGGTAGAAAAGTTAAGGACTGACTACACTCAAGGCAGATCTCAGGATTATGGCATGCTGGTAAGTCAGTCAGTGAATGAAATGGAAGGGAACAGTCCTTGTAGTTTTGTTTTCCTGCCGTGGAATGAGTTATTTCCTGCCATCCACATGAGCACCACAGCACATGTCCTGGATGCTGGGAGGGGTAGGGGATGGTGCTTACCATGGAGTGCCCCAGAATGAGAACAGGCAGCTCAGGGTGCTCTTTCTTCATGAGATCAATGTGCTGCAAGCTGTCCCTGATGAAGACGTGGAAATCTGAGACAACCATACGATCACCCTCACTCTGCCCATGGCCAACTGTAGGGGAAAAGGAGAGCACACATCTGTCATTCAAAGCAGTGGTTGCAATCAAGAAAGGACCTAGCAGAAATAAACCTGTTGTACTGTTACTGTCCTAACTTGACCTTCTCCTGCAGTCATCTCTCAACAGAAAGAGTGCTGCAGAAATAGAGAGGAAGCTGCACAGAACTGTTTAACAAGTGCCATACTGTCTATGATCTGATTTAAAAAAAACCAAATCATAGAATCAGAGAACGTCAAGGGGTTGGAAGGGACCTTAAATTTGGACTTCTATTATCCTGTGTTTCTACCTGCTCTTCAGAACTAAGAGTACTGATCTATTTCTTGCAGCCTTCAGCATCGGGGTGAGGAGAGCAGAGAGGCTGTCTTGCCTTGCTGTAGAAATTGTGGGTTGTAGTGGTGCATTTCCCCCCCGTCACTGCATCCTGGAGAATGGGGTTTTGCCTCAGGGATCATATGGGCCTGGTAATTCACTGTACAGGTGTAACTGCTGTGCAGAGTCTTGGCAAGAAACAGAAACATTCTGAAGACTTGATATGGTCACTATAAACCTGATGAGCCATGGACACTGCCTTTTCCAAGGCCTGGGTGTGCATGAGCTTCCAAAGTCCTGCCTTTTCTCATGGTACCCTGGAGCACTGGGTGGGCTGGAAACCTCCCCTGTACGATGAGGTGAGGGGTCAACAGAGGAGGCCAAGTGGTGGAGGCTGCAACAGTGGGCAAGTATCCAGTGGCATCCTCCTGCTAAATAAGAGTTAATGCAAACTGCACCTGGACACTGTTCCCTCACTTTGTATCTGGGAATTGTCTTGTCTGATCAAAGGGAAGGGGAAGATCAAAATGGGAGATGGTGAGTTGCCATGGGAACAGCGGCATTCCTGGCAGAGGTGGAGCCAGCATCGCCACCAACACAGCCCCAGGCAATTTTGAGCTTGCAAAGGCTTGAAATTAATACCACCTTGGGGAAGCAGTTTGCATGTTTACCTGACCATACATGCATGTCATTGTCTATCACAAATAGGATTCGTCCTTAGAAACAGCCCCCTAGCTTGTTTCTGTTCCATGTATGTTTTTAAGAAAAACTGTGAAGGGGAAAACACATCCCATCCCTGTAGGATAGGGTATGGGGAGTCTCAAACAACATCTCTCTCCTGCTGTGTGTTTCCCTAGGCACAAAGGGGCAATGAGTAGTCAAAGAATGTGAAGTGCCTGATAATTATTTACATGCTGGACGGTTTCCCCTTCCAGTGACCAGTAAAGAAAAGCATTGCTGGCCCAGCCACAAAGGTAGTTACATCTGCTGCCAATGGTCATACCAGAAATCAGTATGTCTCAATTTTCTTGTAAACCATCCAAAAAAATCACCTTGCAAATTAGGCAGAACTTCTAGTAAAAAGCTAGACTTAATTCACTCTGTCTGGGAAAAACGGAACCCCCAAACTTGTTCTTTCATCCTGGTAGGTGGTCTCCATGGCTGGATCTCCTGGCAGTGAAGGCTGCAATCAGCCACGCTGGCTGCCACAGAAACCCACACATGTCATGCTGGTCAGTTATAAATAACATATTACTGGTTCTGCTTTCCATGCTCACAGTCCAATTCCTGCCAAAATATGGTACAGCAAGCATCCTCCATGGCTCAGTGACCAGGAACAAATTAAAATGCAAGTTGTGATAATCTACAGAAGTAAAACCATGAGTGTGGCTAGTGGATCTATTAACTTTAAACTGATTTTTATTACAGATGGAAAGTGAGCTTTTTACAACTTTATACATATTCATTTCACTCACTTTAAGGCCCTCAAATGTGTTATCTGCCTAACTTCAAATGTAGCAGGTTAACATGAGTTGAACAGTCCAGAAGGAGGAACATTTTCTCTTAGCAGAGCTCTGCATTTCAACTTCTTTTTTCTCCAGTGCTACTTCACTTGCTCTAGTCTCTCCTTCTCTCCAGCTGAGCAAGCAGAGACAGCAAACCCCCGTGGCCCAGGTCTGTATATGAGCCATGACTCCCTGTTGTGGAGCTGTGAGGATTTCGTCTATTTTTGGATAAGAGAGAGACAGGTCTTGAAAGCCTCCTTGGTCCTCAGCATGGAGAATTTCCCTGGTCCTACCACCCAACAGTGACACTGCTCATAACAGAGCAGTGATGAGAGTAATGACTGTGGAGTCCAAGAAATAGCTGTGCAACGCTGTGACAAGCTTCTCACTGAATTTGGGGGTTTTTGTTAATAACTTAATGAACCCCCACTCAGACGGCACAGAGCCATGCCTGAGCAGCACTCTGTCTGCACGTATGGGAAAGGAAGGCCATGCAAGCCTTCGCTTTGATACTATCCCTGCCTGTTGTGCAAGGTTAGCTGGGTGGCATTGCTAGGTCATGTTCTTTTATTTTACTGTTTTTCTCTCTTCCCCTCCGAGAAACCAAATTTATTCCACCAGAGAATGAGTTTATTGCAAGTTTGAATCCCCCAGCCAAGAAAGCTTCAGGGTGAAGAATTAATACCTCTTCTATTAGATTGAAAGACTTTTCACAACCAAACATCAACACAGTCAAGAATGTTTTTCTCTGATCTTTTGCCTTCAGAGCTATTAAGAGCGAAAGGTCAGGTTCACCCTTGACGTAAAGCGATTTGCTTTGCTGGAATGAAGCGGTTCCACAGTGCCAGCGGCAAAACAGTGGGTGCAAGAGGAGGGGAACCACCTTCACCCAGGAACTGGAACTAACCAGAGGCTGCTCTACACCCCAGAGACACAACACCAAGAGAGACAACAGAGAAGAGTCACAAGAATCACAGCTCCATGAGTTCTTCTTCACAGCACTCCCCCAGGGGCCCCTGGTTTCCACAGGGCAATGTGAGGTTATAAGCATTGAGATGCTCATCTGTGCAGAGTTGTGACTGATGGTGCACATGCACATGGCACCCTCAGTGTTCAGAAACTGTCAAAGAGGTGTTCATATGTCTCTGGCTTCACATCCAGCTTGTGTGGTTCACTGCTAGTACTGAGCACGTGCAGTGGTTCAGTGAGCGATCATTTCAGGTTGCGTGGACTGAGCTAATTGTGGGCACCCTTTCCTGGACATGAGCCTTTAAAAATAAGAGTCCAAAACCTGTATTTTCAAATTGCAAATGTAGAATTAGGAGGTCTGGGCATCAGTTTCCAACCGAACACACCACTGCAAAATAACACACTTTGCTCAAACCAAGTCTTAATAAAGGCTGTGATGATCTAGACCAATATGTCATAGCTATTCACTTCTTCCCTCTGTATTTTCCGCATGAGCTTGCTCAGACTGTGGCTCTGACACAGGAGAGTCAAGAACAGCAACTCATGATCAGTTAGTCCTGTCAGAAAGTATGACTTCAAAGCATGATTTCACCTATGATTATAGTTCCTCCAAAGCTACACATCTATCTGGAGGGAATAATATTGACTGGCTGTGCGGGAAGACAAAGCTGAGAGTTCAGCAATTTGAGTGTGTGAGGGCTCCGGGGAGCGCGTTATAACCATGTAGGTATGACTCTGCCTCTCAAACAGATTCTGTGGCCCTGCAAATGTGTACTCTCCATTCCTCAAATCCCACATTCTCTCATGCTCTGGGGCTTCCTTTTGAAAACCACTCCCAAGCAGCCAGACTATTCATCTGGCATTGGCTCACATGCCTCAAAAAACGTTACATCCTGGTCAGATTGGAGATACGCTGAAAAACATGTAAATAAAAAGCACAGTCCAACTCGACACTCCCTTCCCTTCAGTAAAAGCCAAAGAGGAACTGCCTGAAGAAATAACCAGTCCAGCTCTGGGCTTGTTGGGCAGACCCAGTCTGATGAAGGGGAGCTGTGTTGGATCTCCATTAGCATGATGCTTTTTTGCTTGGGCTGTTGGGGTACATCATAGCTGAAGAAATCTGTCCTTAAATATATTAAATAAGACCAAGAGCAGAGAGCAGTGCCTGTCCCTCCACAGCACAGGGTGCATCAGCACCCAGCCCTCCAAGGCACTGCGGGGATGGATGAGTGAAGCAGCACATCTTGTCCACCCTCAGATACCTGCACTATTTTTGTTTTAAACATTAACTTTTACATAAGCCACACACTAGACATATTCCTCTCTCTCTCCAAGTGCCCAAGCCTCCCGACAAAGGCAGAGCCTGACCCAGGTGAGGACTGAATTGCTCCTCAGACCTTCAGCAGGAATGTTTTGCTACAGAAGATGAGGTAACAGGGGAAATGCAGGGTCAAATGCTGAGTTCAGCTATGCTGCTGTAAATTTACCGATTTCCGTGACATTCCTTAAAGCTCAGAGTCATGGAAAAGCAGAAATTACAGGCTGTGTTGTTTTTTCAGCCTTTGCTCCCTATTTATTATAGAAAAGCTATAAAACCAAAGAGAGAGGACAGGGGAAATCTGCCTGGGGAGCTGTAATTCTTCAGGCAGAAACTGGATCTTGGCTTTTCACATATTTTGATGTTTCCAGCTTTGGGAGAAAGGGGATGCTTTGGATCTATTTTTATTGAAGTGAGGACACCATCAGTGGGGTGAAATGCTCCCTCTAGCCAACTGATGGTGGAAACAATCAGGAGGGATGCAGGACTTGACTCCTACCTCAGGATCCATCACACTACCTGTTTCTTTTCCTCTCTAGTTTCTAAAAGAAACTACCTGTTTCTTTTCCTCTCACTACCTGTTTCTTTCCTCATAACTCCAAGATTCTGGAGTGAGAGAACCAGAACAGGGAGAGTTAGGAGTAAGGTCAGGCACTGCAGGCTTACCACTCCCTCAGCATAAATATGTTTTGAATAGCAATGGCACTAACACAGGAGCCCCAGGAGTTTCCAGTAGTTAAAGGTCAGAACTGCCACCACTGCGAAGTCAATGATTCACAGACACAGATGAGGAGCCTCTCTGGTACTGCAGAATCCCACACTGGACGGACACATCTTAATTATGGCAGAGGGGGCCGTCGGCAAGACTTTGCGCTATAGTGTCTGATTTAATAAGCTGGAGCATGGGTGTGATTCCATTCCCAAAGGAGCTGTTGGAGGCCAGAAAAGGTGATTTTAGTGCTTTAGCACTGGCACTGCAGAAGTAGTGGGCAGTAGCACGTTACAGCACAGACAGGGGTGTGCAAAGGAAGGGTTTTTGTTAGAGCCCACAACCAAGCTTAGGCTAAAGACTGTCTTCCTTCACTGCCTCCTGCTCAATCAGCTTGTTGGAGTCTGACAGGTCCATTTGAAGCAAATACCTAAATGGCTTTCGGAAAAGAAAGTATTAATGTTAGTATTATGCATTTGTTAAGTTTCTGAAAGATTTGTTTTATTCCTGAAGTCATCTACCTCTATTTTCTGCCCCAAATTTGAGACTGGATGAACTTATGGTGCTGGACACTGCAACATGCAGGAAGGTGAGCCCATCTCACCCTTTTTTGCTCTCACCCCACCACAAGTGAAGCTGCTGGTGAGAGACACGAGAACAGTATGTTCTCCCTGCTGCTCAGCTGTCTGGATTAAGGAAAAAACTACATAATTAAAAGTTCTCCTAGATGCCTTCCCTCTGCAGGTGGCCCACACAGAGGAGCAATGCTGGGTCTGGAGCCCGTGGGAGGGAGATGCTAGTGACAGAAATTTGGATGGCTCTTCTGGTGCACAAGGTGTAATGTGCCAACCTAATCCCTCTCCCACAATCCTCCTGAGCTTGTGACAGCTTGCTCAGGTGGGGACCTCAACCTACCCTGAGATCCCCTTCTATGGGAAGGGACCATTTCAGCAGCACATTTTAATACCCATATTCCATAGACTGGGAGACAGAGACCCTTGTCTGTCTCTGATTTCCTTTCTGCCTTTTTTCAAAATGCATTCAGACTTGGAGGTAAAACTTAAAAGGACAAAATGCAGTAGATACAGTTTTCCAGAATGTTTAAGTTTTGGAAGCCACTGCAGCAGTTAATGGAATGGTGTCACAAGGCGTTGTGGCTGATGCCTGTATTTATGAGCTCTACTGAAACTTCCCTGTGCAAGGACTGCTTTATTTTACACTTGTACAGCACCCAGCACTGCAGGGCATAACCACAGACCTCGGTCCAACGTACAGCAAGATCTAAAAGTAATAATTAACTCTAATCCCAGACTGTAAGGCAGCATGGTTCTGCAGAGGAGGGGATGGGAGAAAGCACATAGATGGAGAATGTGGGGGAGACAATACACAAGACGACACTAATAATGGGTTACATAGAAAATGTTGTGTGAAGCCTTGATTTTCTGCTTTAAACCTTTTTAAGGTTTAATGAAAAAATATTAATGAACTAGTAAACACTTGAAATCGTCATAACAGTTCACTACTGAAAAAACTATACTTGTTTTGTAATGAATCAAGTACAGATCCTTTTCATCAAGTGAGCAAAGCTCATTAATTAAACATACTGGATTTCAAAGCTCTCAATGTTTAATTATTTGTTTAACAAGCAGTACATCGAATCCACCATTCAGACATACAAACAACTAAATCAACAGGAAGAAGCTTCAAAGCAGGACAATCAACATCTGGAAAAGTCAACAGACTGTGGCTGTACTGTCACTAACATGTAAAGCAAATGTTCCACTGGCAGAACAAATACACACAGGAAGCACCTCGGAGATCATCGTGCAGATTCCTGCTCAACAAAGCAGCTTTCTTGCCCTCAGAACAGACTTATCACAGTGAGGGAGCCTGTTCTGCTTGTATTTCCCCAATTTTTTTCCATTCCTCAACCAAATCAAGTCTGATGCACAGAGGGCACTCCGAAGTGTCTGACCTCCATCTGTACATACTCTTCATTTTTCTGCAGGTGGAGAGCAGAGGCAGAGCAGACACCTGAGCTGGGAGAAAGCGGGGTAAGCTGTCCTAGGATTTGTCATGCTACCTTTTCTCCAGTCAAGCTGCCATCTAGGACAGCTGCTGTGCTTACTTGGTAGCTAAACCTTGGAGGTGAGTGTCTCAATGTCCACCTGACTGAGCCTTAGCTGTGCATCATCTCTCTCATCCTCTTCTGATAGCTCTGGTTTCCACAAGAAGAACAAGCAGTCTGACACAAGCCTACAGTCTCAGGCTTTTCCAGGAGGACCACTTTCACATTAGATGGGAAACACTACGAACTAAAAGGAGAATGTTCCCTCTCACCACTGATTCCACTTTTACATTCTCTGAGGATCTGAAATATATCTCAACATGTGCTTATCCTTAGTGACTTGTGATTGCTCTTCTCTGTTTAGGTAGTTCTCAGCATCCCTTCTTTTGCACCACCTGTACAGGTGCAGTGAGAATGCTTGGCTTTACATGACAAAATGCACATTGTACATCCACTAGATATGGTACTCAGCAGAATTATCTCTCCACACTTGGTGTTTTATGTATGAAGCATGTAACTAAGAACTACAGGTGGATTCTGCCTCTCCAACCAAAAGCGAGTCTTGTCCTGAAGACACAAGTCTGTCAGGTTCCCTCTTCCTCCTCAAGGTTAGGAAAACCATTTTCCTTTCAGCATTTGCTGGGTAGTTTTTATTCACTTGCCTCACATAAAGAGTGCAGCAAATTGAAAGCCTTCTCCTCCCACATCAGAGACACATTTGCAGAGCAGAGATATTTTTAGAATAGTGCACACAGAGATATATTGTTTGTTGTCTTGGTTAGGGAAAAAAAAAAAAAGAGAAACACACAATTTTGCTATACTAAAATTATTCGTGCCTTATTGCCGGGGTGCAGACAACTAGTCATCTTGCTGAAGCCATGTAAAATTTTTTCTGTACTCCAGAGATGACAAACAAAATGCCCTGGTACATATCAGAGCAGCTGTTAATTCTGTCCAACAAGGCAAACTGTTTCTGTCAATGTTAAGAGCCAATTCTTCTCTAATGGATACAAACAGGGTTCTTTCGGCTTTAGAAATCTTGCCCATTTCTTATGCTGTTGCTGAATTTGGCTCTGAATTGCAGTTCCTTAAAAGTCTTCCTGGAACATCACGTTGCTTATGAAAATATGCTGAAAAAACCCATCTGAGTGTTTGTGTTGCAAAATAATGAGCTGCATTTACAAACAGCAGGCACCGTGGCCAGACTGGAAACGTAAGCGTCCCCTGGGATGTTGTGTAATGAAGGAGGGCAAGGCAGTAGGAAAAGCTGCACGTACCACAGTCACTTCCCACACTGCCTGCAGTAGGGGCAGCTTTGTCTTTCCTACCACAAAATCAGGAAGGTGCCGGGGCATGGCCGGTGAAGCCAAGGCCCATGAAAGAGGAATACAGAGCCCACCTCCTTTTCCACAAAGCACATGGACAACAGTATTCCACTTTTTTCCTCAGGCCCTTCTGCAATGCCACCTCAGCTAGCCCTCAACAACATTAAAACAGAAGACAGCTGGCGGGAATGCCCTTCTCTACCAGGCTACTGGGATCCATGGTTTGAAAATGCTGCACAAAACCAGTTTAGATGGTTGAGCAGCTGTTGAGTTCCACTCCTGTGTTTCTTTTGCTGATGGATGAAATGATTCCTGTCTGATTTCTTTTCCCAAGGAAAAGAGATATTATACACAATATAAATGCAAGATATATAATCAGTGAGGCACAACTTACTGTGCCTCTAAGGAGTCAGAGACATTAGCTAATCAGGCACTAAGTGATTTTATTTAAGGTCCTGTAATAATTTTAAAAATGCCCTGTAATATTTAACTGTTATTCTTGCAGTGTTGCACTGAGATTTTGCCCTCTTCAAGAGGAGCAGATAATTTTCTGAAGTATCATTGAGATGACTTTATTTAGCAACAGAGTTAGTCTTTAAAGACTTATTCTGGTGTGACATAGAAGCAGAATCAATGCCCAGATACTGCAGAAAAAAATGTGTGGACTTTGCTGGAGTTAATCCAGGGTCCCACTAGTTCATTTGACCTATATGCTGGTGATCTGCTAAGAACAGAGAAGGGCCTCTTTTCTCTCTACACATATGACTTAAGATACCACTAATGGTAGCTAGAGTTTCACCTTCAGTGGAAGAGGCAAGCAGACAAGGATAATCTCCCTGCTATTTTAATTTAGCTTTAAAACCATATGCAATTTTCTTCTCTTAGTACCATAAATTCAAAATAAAAGGGTGCAAGCTTTATTTTTTCCTAGCTGAAAACAAGGATGGAAATCCACTTGCATTAACTTTCTGATCCCAGTTACAGCTTTAAAACAGCTGGGGCACCAATTCCAAATGTCAGGATTTTCAACAAAGAAGACAGTGCTGGAGTGGAACTGCACACTCCCTTTCCCCTTCCCTGCCCATTTATTCCAAAGCTGGCTGGCATGTGGGCTGGCTCTCCACCACGCACATGCCATTAAGTCCTAAATGACAGCTTGTTTAACTAGAAAACATTTCTATTTTTTTCCTTAACAAAGGCCATTCATTTCTTGCTCTTCTATTTGCTTAAAGACGGTTTCACTTGCCCTGCCTGAGAGTTTGCACAACCCTCCTGATTGTTCCCCTCCAAGTAGCACTGCAAGTTAATGACCCACCCCTGGATGGCTGAGCAGGGAGCCGTGCCCGGCACGCCGCCGCAGCACCAACCCAGCTACTTACACTGCAAAATCCACACGTCTGCCTTGAATATTTTTATGCTTGAGAAAACAATCCAATCAATTCACGTTGTGGAAGACAGACCTGATTCTTCCCTGCCAACAGTGGATTAGGCATCACGAAGAAAAGAAGATGAAAGCTGGATCATGTAAGAACTCCCTCCATGCTGTTGATGAATGTCTTGGGGAACGGACGCAACTCCCTTTCAAGCTATCTTCAAAAGGTTCCCCTCCATGCAGACCACCCACTGGGAACCCACATCAATAACAACAACAACAAAAAAAAGAATTCGAAAGAGCCATTTTTCATCCGATTTATTTACATGTTAAAATAAACACGAGTTCCCATCTAGTGCAAGGGCTCCCAGTGGGTTCTGTTTAGTCTGTGAGATTCTTGGCGCAGGAGTGCAGCATTTCTCTATTCCAGAGCAATCTTGGCACAGATTTTTTGGTTATATAATTTTTTTAAAGTAACTGGCAAATGAATAATAATGTTTCTAAAAAGAGGGACTCACGTCCTAGGATACCAGTAAGGTGTTTTACCAACTAATCTGCCAAAAGGTCGTTAGCAAACCTGAGCTCCTAAGCTCCTGCCTTTAGGGTCAGCTTTCCCCATGGGCTGCACTTCCAGTTCTCAATCATCCTGTCCAAGGGGAGCTTTCCCACACAGTTATAAAGAGATTTTTGCTTTTTGCTTCACTCCTTCGCATTGCCACATGGCAGTGCCACCCTCATTAGATGGGATTTGTCCCTGTTTCTGACAAGGCATGAAGGAAATACCACTCTCCTAGAGCCGATAGCTTTTTATACCCACTTTGCACAAGCTCAATGGGTGAGCAGCAGGTGGATTATTTGAAATAAGGGTAGGCTTTTTTAATTTGGGGTTTTTTTTGTTGTGTTTTTTTTTTTTTTTTTTTAACAGGGTACATCCGCACAGAGCTGTAAGCTCATTCAAACCCTACCAGATCTGCCTGGGAGCAACACAATTAAGGAAAAAAGCCTCCTGATTAAGCAGGTCTGGCAGGGAGCATTCCTGGGTGGGCCAGTCCTGGCCAGGGTGCCAGAGCATAGTCCCACGGCTGCCAGTTGGCTCATGGCTGGGTGGCATTTAGATGGTGCACGGGGGAAGTCACGGGGAAGTGGCAGGGCAGAAAATAGCTCTCCTAAATTCGTCTTGCAGCAAAGCTGTTGTCCTTTCTTGGTAGAGATTGATTTCAGAGTTATTGTTTCAGCCGCTTTTTCTCACTTGATACCGTTTTCTCTTGAACTCTCCTCCGTGCAACTCCGAAATTCTCCTCACTACATATATATATTTACCAAACGAGCCAGGATCCAATAGGCAGGTTATTGCTTTCTGTGCTCTATCGCTCATTTCAAACCATGGCTGGGTGACAGCAGACAGTGAATACTGGCTGGCAGGTCTGCAGTTCAGTAAACAACGCACAGATACAAGTGCTGAGCTGATGAAGGTTACAGACCTGTATGTTGCTTCTGGGCCATGAGAGCTACTACACAATCAGCCAGCAAGGGCCTATTTGCAGCTCAGGAAGAGCTCTCTTCAAAAATCTGGGCAGCATAGGTGCAAGGTTCATGCAAAGGCCTGGGACTGTAGTCAAAATGACAGGTGGTATCAGGCAGCCTCACATAAGAAGAGCCCCCAGCCTCCTCTCCCTTCCCCCAGCCCTCTGCTGAGCTGAGTATGAACTTGGCACCACGATGGGTCAGGCTGCCTGCTCCAGAGCATTAGACAAGCTGCCAGGATCTGCCAGCAGGCTTTGTCTCTGGTAAATTCAGAACCAGAAAATAAACGCAGCATGGAGAATGTCAATTTTAAGGAATCTGGGTTGATAGCATTAGTCTTTGTACCATCTACAATTCAGCACTTTTTTTTTTAGATTTTATTTTTGAATCTAAACAAGGATTCTCAGATTGGAGAGTACTGCCAAGCTCTGAATAAATCCCAGCATTAGAGATGCTGTGGGTATAGCAGCTCTCCCCGTGAACTGAATCTGCAGACGGTATCTTCAGAGAAATTAACTCTTGAGTGCCACAGGAAAGGCTCTGTGGCATCAGTTTCAATGCTCTGGGAAATCTCACCTTGTGGTTAAAACCAGTTACTCCTATTCATGGAGTAATACTGATGAAGGATGGAGTAAAGCACAGGCTTAGAACAGCTTAGAATGGCTGGCACAGAATAACATTTCTGCGTTGCTGGTGAAGTGGTCAAGTTTCCAGGTGCAATCCCAAAGACAAATTCAGCCAAGGGACATGTAACTGTACCAAATAAGTCAAGTGCCTTGTAACTACCTGACATATGACTGTTTGTTTTCCATCCACAGCAGCATTCCTCAGCAGTTCTGAAAGCACACACTTAGCATTTGGACATAAGAAAACACTATACAGCTGCAATTTAACCTTTTTTATTCTTCTGCCTCATCCCTTTAAATATTGGTGAGATATTTTATTCTAAGCTGCTCTCTTCCCTGGCTGAATCTTCCTTTCAGCCTGTGAAGAGCCATTCACAGTAATGGTTTTGCATTCTTGGGGCTCAGGGCTTTTCATCTGCAAGCTCTCTGGAAGTGGGTCAGCATCATGTTGGGATTTTGCCATGACTGACCTGAGATACACTGAGGTGAGGTGTTTTTCCTGAGACCCAAGACACCTGTGGCAGAGTCGAGTGGGGGTTTCCAAACACCTTCTTGCATCGTCGCTACTGTGCTACAGAAGGAGCCACATCCTGATCTGAATCATACAGGATCCATCATAGGCCTAATGGAAGGACTACCTGCAAAAGTTACCTATGGCTAAAACTGCTGCTCTGTTGAAACATAACAGACCATAGGCCAGACCAAAGCTATGTGAAATCCAAGGAAGTCTTCAGAAATACAAGCAAAAGAGCTTTTCTCATTTAGGTCGCTAAAATTTGGCCACAGCTGTCAAAGACCAGGACATGCTGAGGACTGGCTGTTGCTCACAGAAATGTGCTGATGAGTTCTTGTTTGATGCCTTAGTGCATTATGAAACTTAAATACCCCTGCTGTGACTGGCTCTCTGACAGCCAGAATGCACAGAAGACTTCAAAGCAGGCTTCACATACACCTTCAGGTAAGACTTCTTCCAGATGGCCTTAGGTTTTGTAAGACCTTTTTGTTATTATAAAGAAAGAAGATGCTCAAGGCTAAAAGGAATGTTACTGGAATTCTAGAGAATCTCATCTGGGTTGGAGAATGAACCAGAGGCTAACCAGATGTTCTGCTTTACTTTACTAATGGGCTCAGAAGTGAAGAGGATCACACTGCCAGAGGCTTTCAATTATCAAGATTAATTTCCTAAAATTCTGAAATGATTTTCCCAAATCACCAACCATGATTCTTAGTTCCCTGTACACCCCTTTATCAGCTCAAAGGATGTTTTCTTCTCTTCAGTAATAGTCCAAGATACGTTAGCTTTTCACTGAAATAGGAAAACCAGCCTTAAAACCTGAGTCAAATCCTGGCCCTGCTGAAGTTAGTGACATTTAGTTACTGCCTTCAGAGGATGCAAGCATGTGTGTGTAGCAGCACAGAAGCAATTAAGGCTCGAGCAACTAAGAAATAAATCCCTAAACCATGTAAGAATCTCATCATAAACATGGATTTAAGTTAAAGGCAACCTGAAGTGAAAGAGAAGCTGCAGTGCTGTGCTGGGCATGTACACACTGGCATCATCCCTGAAGGAGTGAGAGGCAAAGCTGAGGACATCTGGCCCTCGGTATGAATCAGAAGATGCCTCGAAGGGGGAAGGAGAGGCAGAACCAGGAAAGGTCCAAGGGATGTGCAGTACATAAGTGAAAGACGTCAGTGTTAATGCCTGCCAGGCTCCACAGACAGTGTGTGAGACCAAAAAGACCCCAGTGGAGGCAGGAATACATTGGGACAAAAAGTGAGGAGCTTCTAAGAGTCAGAGGAGCAAGAACCTGGAACAGCCTGCTCAGCTGGAACAGTGATTGCTGGCAACCAAACTTGGTTAAAAACTGAGCTTTAACCACTTGTGAATAGGACAGAGGGATGTTATTTGCAGGAACAAATACCTAGATAATGAAGGAGGTCTTCCTGCCTGTGCTGCTAATAAGAGTATGTTTTAATAAATAAATAAATGTCCTCTTTTACATTCAAAATGAAGGTGCTATAGGAGAAGCACAATTAGCTTAAAACACCAGGCACTGTAACCAAATATGTTTGTCTGCAACACCTTTTGACTTATTAAAGAGGGAAGAGCCTGGATATGTGATTGGACAGAGGATTAATTTTCCCGTTGTTCACTGACTATTTTGCTTGTGGGACTTGTTGCTGCAATATGCACTTGTTTGCAGTCATTGCCAGGGGACATTTTCGTTTTCAAAAAATTCTCTCCATTGTTTGTTATACAAAATATGTCTATTCATTTTAAGGCTTGTGAGACAGTCCTTTCCCTTCAAAGGTCTGCTCATGGTATGTAACAAGTAGGGCTGCTCCCAGGAAAATCAACAGGGCTAGCTACTTATGGAGGAAATCCACCAGTTGGAATCGGGCAATCCAGCCCTGGAACAACATGCCAAACTTTATGAATGAGCAAATAAACAAACAACAAACATTAGAACTACAAAGTATAAAAAGCAGTATATGGGCTGCTTCTGCATCTTTATTTTGTCGTGTGTAACTCTGGTCCCAACCCTTAACCTGATATAAGAGCTTGGGCCACGAAGGAACATGAGGCTGGAGGGGCTGATGCCTCACAAGGAGCCTGGAGTTGGATCAGACCCTGCATCAGCTCCTGGCATTTCACACCCTGCCAACACACACAGTGCAGCAGGTTTGCCTGGAGCAGGCCCAGGGAATCTGTTAACAGCAAATTTTGGTGAAAATTACACTGAGACTGACACAGTTTTGGTCAAAACACACAAATACATGCAGCTTAAGTGAGCCTTCCCGTGACTTCAGATCACTACTTATGTTACAAGGAAAATTAATTCTCTGCAAGTTTTGAGAAGTTTTGCTGCTTTAGTGAATCATTTCCCCTGATACTATGGCTGTTCAGTTCAGCAAGAGGGATTTTATTCATCAGTTTCCAATGTAGTCAGGGCACAAAGAGCACTGAAAATGAAGGTGAAATGGCAGTTTCAGGCCATTTATTGACAGATTATACATTTTATTTCTCTTTGTAAAACTTCCTGTCCTTTGGTTTTGTTCAGTGCAAATAAGAGCTCTCTTTGCATACCACACTCCTTGACAGGTCAGTGCTTAAATGGGCACTAACCTGAGCTGGACTGTGCTCCTTTGAGTCCTGTTATCTATCTAAAAAGGTATTGAAGGAAACAAAATAATGTTTTAATCCAACAGGAGTTATATACACTAAGTAATTTTTTTTTACTTTTCAGATGGTGTTCAGTAACTTGAAACAGTCATTTATAATTCAGTAGGATGACAAAGTCCACATCTGCATGAAGATACATTTACAGGTGAGGAATCATCAGTAATTAGCTTCAGAAACAACCTCATCCAAATTAGACATGTCTGACAAACAACAGGAAAGCTAGTCACACTAATGAAATGCTGTTGCTATGGAAAAATTGTCCCTGTAAAGGTGAAAATAAACACTCTTCCTTTTTCTCATTGTGCAAAAACATCAAAAAGTATCTCCCTGAAGATGCAGCTGTTCCTAACTGTAGGTACCATTAAAGTCTGTGTTTAAGAGGGTCATTTCTTCACCAATTTCAAAATCTTCTGTGCTTTATTTTTGATAGCAACATCCCAAATAGTAGCAGCTAGGATGCTCTTTAGCTCATAAAGAATAACTGATGCTGGGACACATACAGTGATTATCTAATTCAAGCCCCTACTTCATTAAGTCAGGTTTCTCAGGGCTTTGTGAATTGGGTTTTAAATATTCCCAAGACTAGGGATGTCCCTACCTCACTGGGTCCTGCTCAAACATTTGATAGCCCTCATGGTGAAAACATTCTTTCTTGTACATAATTGGGATTTCTCATGCTGTGACTTGTATCAGTTCCCTCTCATTCCATCACGGGGCTCCTCCAAGAAGAATCTGGCTCTGCTGTCTCCACATCCTCCCACTGGGGACTTGTAGCCAGCAGTAAGATCCCCTCTTAGCTTTCTCTTCTAAGGCTAAATAAGCCCAGTTTTATCAGCCTCTCATCGTACATCTTGTTCTCCAGTACCCTAATTGTTTTGACAGCCCTCCTCTGGCCTTGCTCCAGTATGTCAATGTTTTCCTTTCACTGGGGAGCAAATTGGACCCAGCGTTTCAGATGTGGTCTCCAAAACGCTGAATGGAAGAGAATAATCGCTTCTCTTTAGTTGCTGACTATAATCTTTCCAATACAGCTCAGTATGTGATGGCCTTATTCCCCAGAAGGTCACACTGTTGACCCAAGTTCAACTTGTCTGGAAGGATCCTCAGGTCCTTTTCTGCAAAGCTGCTTTCTATTCATTCAGTGCCCAGCCTTTAATGCTGAATGGGGTTACTCCACCACAGATCCAGAACGTCACAAGTGCCTTTGTTGAAACTTCACAAGGTCCCTGCCAGTCCTCTTCTTCAGCGTGTCAGGGTCCGCAGCCTTCCAGCAGACGCTCAATTTCCACCCTGTAAACTGACTGGGAATGCCCTCCATCCCATCATCCACACCATTAATGAAAAGGGTTCACTGATAATATATGCAACACTGATTTATTATTTTTTTTCTTCAAAGAGTACAGATTCCTCTAATTCTTCTTGGGGCCAAAGTCCTTGATGACATGAACTAATGTCCTGTCACGGAACTCAGTAAAGGAACAAAGTATGAAACGAGTTTGATGTCTATCCAGTAGCCCCAGAGAACAGACAGAGCGAGCAACATGAAAGGATCTGTTCTCTCAGTCTTCTCTCTAATAACCATCTGGTCCTTGTCCTTCCACCCTCAACCATCTTGCACGCAGACGTACGCCTACAGCCTGCAAAGCTGGTTACGGAAGAGCAAGTAAGCTGTTGAAAACATTACGTGGGGTTGCCAACCCTCCTTCACTAATAGGAAACACAGTTGCAAGTTGAACCTGCTGGAACCTGCTTTCTGACATGGTGAAAAGGTTATCCTGGATTTACCTGAGCAGCTTGTGAAAGGAGAATTCGATTCTTGCTTTGGGGATTAATTTAAATAGGTAAAGACTGAGTACAGATTACAGTTGCACAGAACCTTGAGAAAACAGAAGCAAAAGGACAGGTTGTAAAACAAACTGAGCTGAGTTCAGTCAGGGCTATTTCCCCTTTAGCTTCTCTTATTCACCAAAGTGAACCTTTTGTCCAACTAAAGGATGTTTTATTCCTGATTATTGGGACCACTCATCCAAAATCCCTATCGCTTAAGCCCCAACATTATCAGCACCACACGCAGATTCAGTGGTCCAGTCCTCATTATCGCACAGGATATTGGTCATCTGGGAGTGAAGGAATTGTGGAAGGGGAGCCGGAAGGGCTCAACCCTTATGGGAAGAAAGAAGCCTTTTAAGTTTCCTGAATGAATGACATGTCTTTCCTCTGTTATGAAGCCTGTCTGTTAACAGTTAACAGTGACAGGTCGAGGAGCACGGTCTGGACAGTGGCCAGAGCTGACAGCCCCGCGCTCAGTCGCTGCGCTCCAAAGGGAGCACTCTGTTCCTTCTGCCGCCCTGTCCGCTCTCACTGGGGACTGTTGTTCCAGCCTCACGCCTCCTTGTGTGAAGGCCAACAGCGAGGCTTTGTTTAAGAAGCAGCTGCTGAGAAGATGTACTATCTCATGGAATGACCCACTGACATTTCTCCCCCTGCTCATTAGTAAGCAGTGAATAATTAGGAGAACTGGGGTGAATTGCATGCCCACTTCCTTCAGAGTAAAAAGCCAGACCCTCAGAGCCCAGTGTGCCCCAAAAGGGATTCCCTCATGAAGTGGGCTTGCAGAAAAGCCAGGGGAGCTGGCTCTCTAACACCTTCTTCTCATCACCTGATGCAGCAAGGAAAGAGAATGGCTTGTGCCAGAAAGTGGATGGGGCATCACTGGGATAAAGGTAGTCCCAGCTCCTCTTCCTTCAGAGCTCACACCACAGCTCTGCTGCATGACAAGTGCGCTCAGTTCAGCCAGGACCCAAGCCAAAGGTCCTGTTCAACTGGATGACAATGTTGCTGTTTATTCAGTAACCTATTGTTACCGGGTGGGTCTACAGCAGTGAGGAAATGGTTGAGCAGCTGGGAGGAGCAGAGTAACTGGGAGAACTGAGGAAACCATAACCATTCTTTTGCAATCTCTACTGCAGCCCAACATTATCATCTAGTGATGTCCACACACAGGGGCAGTGACGAAGGAGCATCTGCATTGTCTTTCCCCCATCCCAACAACGCCTGCATCCAGCTCTGGGTTATAGCACAGAACTTACCCGCCTGTCTTACATCACTGACTGTATCTCAATTAAATCTGATTTAAAAATAATAATTGCTCAGATAAACAAAGAGATTGCTTTGAGCAGCCTGGGTGTGGTTACTATGTTTTATTAGCATACAGTGGGTGACCCTACACGTCTGATTTCAGGTGCTCTTGCTTCTGGCATTTGTGCTAAAGTATCCAGTGTATCCAGTCCTCACAATTTCCAAACTTCCTTGCCTAAAAGATAGGTGCAGAACCAAGTTTTCCTGACTTTTACATCAGCATGGCTCAGTATTACTCTTGGGAAATCCATGAAACAAATGAAGTCTCAAGCCTTGAGTGGAGTAGAGAGGAAACAACTCTGTGTATCCCCTGTGCCTTTCCTAACCCAAACATTTTAAGCAAAATACTCCACTGCAGCATATGTGTGCTCTGTCAGACACATCAGCTGTGTGAAGCCTCACTGTCTCTTTATTTTTAGTTTGCTGTGGTCTCACTGCTTCCTGGCTCGAGAGCGTTGTTTCATCTGCCTTCACATGACAAACAAAATAAAGGCTGCACTTGCATTTCCAAGTCCCAGCTTGTGGCCTCCTCTAGAGCATGAGGCACTGCAAGTATTTGCTTTTTACCCAGTTTCTTTCTGTTGTGCAGTTGCTTCGCTCAAACGGAAACAGTGCTGACTGCCCTGAAAGGTGCCATGTGGTGCACAGAGAGATTCAGGACTGTGTGATCCCAGTGTGAATGAGGGGTGAGCACTGCAGTGACAGAGTCACCGCTGAAATTACTTCACCAGAGCAGCACCAGGCTGTGGAAGTTTGTCATGAGCTTCTCAAAAATAAAAACAATAGTGTGCAAACCTCCGTTTAATAAAACCCACCTCAAAGTGCTTACAATTGCCTGTTGTGCCACAGGATACTCCCTTTGGTATACTCACTGTATTATGATATAATTACAGGCACATTTCAGCATCATTATGTTACAGGAGGTGTATCCAGAGCACTTTTTCCAACATGAGCTGTGGTCCCTCTGGGAGGTACCATCTCACAACCACCAACAGAGCCCAGCCCCATGTAGCCATCTGGGAGAAAGCAAGGGAAAATACAACATCCCTCTGAAAGACTGTGTTCAAGAGTTTGTCCAATGCACGGGGAAAGTTGCATCTGAGAAGTAGGAATCATTTTGCCTACAATTTTCAGGAGGCTAAAACTGAATGACCTGGTTTTCTCAGCAAGCTGTCAGTGCTGCTCTGAGATCCGGTGCTACAGGGCCAGTCATCACTCCAGAAGAGCTGGAGGTGAGAAACAACTGGTTTTACTTTGACTGGAACCTATTGGTGGTCAGCAGGCTGGTCTCCCAGTTCATCTCCTTACATGAGAATCCTCAAAACTGAAGCAGAATTAGAGAAGGAAGGCAGAACTATGTTTACTCACTAGCTATTTGTTTTATAGGATGACTTTGCTCCAAGTTCTCACAGCTGTCTCACTACCTAAGGAATTACATGGTGTACTGCAGTATCTGAACTCTCACCCTGCAATTGCGTGCTGTGGTTTCACCTCCTGTGTGCCCTGCACATGCTGAGCATTCCTCACCACTCCCTGGAAGGCAGATAAGCCTGACTGCTACCTTTGTTTGACATCTGGAAAAGGAACGGCAGGGAAAAGTTTGGGACTGTACTGGAGTCAAAACAGGGATAAAACAGCAGTGGCAGTGCTCTGCCAGGCAGAACAAAGAGCCATCTCCTCTGGGATCCTGCAGGGAGGAACCTATAGCGGATGCTTACAAGAGAGAACAGGAGAGGTGGGGCAGACCAGGGTGACTGTTCTCTGGTGCATCTCCTCAGTTTCCATCTCTGCCCACATCACTGCTTGCTTCTGATGCCACAGGTGTGTTTAAGACTCAATGTTCCCCAGTTTGAACAGAAGAATGGATGAATTCCAGGCAAGCCTCACAGGTCCATATGAAACTTAACACAGATCAAGAGCCAAGGAATCATTTAAGTGTTCCCTTATATTCCTGCTGGTTTTACTCTGTCATGAGTTTTCAATCCACCAGTTTTCAGAGCTATATGAACAAAGATTTATATCCATACACTCACATCTTGGTGGAACAGGTTAATCACCCCTAGCAGCTCTCTCTCCACTGCAAATCAATTATCATAAAGGACTGACAGACAAGTCAAGATAATTTGAAGACAAAAGGTCTAATTTCTCCACAGGGAATGTACTTGCAAAATTTAATCTGAAGCTCTGAAGGACTTTCTTCTTTGCTTGGCACTTCTCACTGCTGCAGCAGTCCCCATCTGACAAACACAAAAAGGCTGCAAGTCTTCAGATTCAAACCATTAGTAAAAACACTGAATGTTTTCCTGACTCTTGAGGAGTGGGGTTTTATGCACTGGGAGAGAGGGGAACTCAACCTGGCAGCTGGGCTCTGACTCTCCTTCTGCCCTCACAGTCATTACCCTAGTCTGTGAGACACTCTGCTTTGGCACAACTGCAATCTCACTGCCTGCCAGATAAGCTGCCCTACCACAGGATCACAGGTTCAGGACAGTAGGTTCAGGACTTTTATTTTTGCATGGGGCTGTGAAGCACTATGAGTTTCTGTTGGGAGAACAACTTCAATCCCTTCAGAAAAAAGCCCAAAAGGGGATGCACTAATACAGGTACACTATAGCTAGAGCTATATTCTCTTTCCTACCCAAGAAGAGCATCTGTCCAAGGATGAGTGCAACAGCAGAAGCCCAACTGCTCTGAGCATGGCTGCTAGTAGGGTTCAGGCAGTGCCACTTTGTGTGCAGGCAAATCCCAGTCCTGTGTGAGGATCTTCTTGCTGCAGGGGACATGCATGACAGCAGTATTCATGGTGAGAGCAGTCATTTTGCACTCCTGCAAATGCTAATGTGCCCATACCATGGTCATGTCCAGTAGTGCATATGGAAGATTCTATTTCCCAGCAATGTTCATGTATCACACTGAAGTCCAGGAGCCCTCATCTGGAAAAAAGTAAGTAAAAATGCCCACAACCCACTGTAACCCTCCAGTCCAAGGAAATGAAAGAGTGAGTGCCACTCTTTCCTATGGCTCTGCAGAAAAGCAGTTTAAACCTTTCCTGCTCAAGTGCAGTAGGCTCAGCTGGAGGAATCGGAAAGAGCAGATTGCTGTGGTGGGTAAGCAGGCCCACACCCAGCCCCAAAGGAGAAGTTGTGCTGCTCCGTGAGAAAACCAGCTCCAAATAACCCTTGCCAAGGCTTTCCTGACTCCATCCCTGGAGATGGCCCTAAAGAATGCCCTATCATAACATCAGGGACCGCTGCTGTCCAGAACATTCCCTCGTGCTGGTCTGCATGAGCTCTTACTTCACACTCACAGTGCTACTGTAATTCTTGTTCTTATCAATGCTGACATCCTTCTTGGTCATTTTCCCCTCACATTTGACCACGCTTAGTCCTTTTTAACCTCTCTGTGTAGATCAATCCTTCTCAGTGCTGTGAATAAATAAAAGCCTTCTGTTCTCATCAACAAAATGGTCTTTTAACAGTTGCAAGAACAACACAGCAATCACTTGGGAAAAAAAAACCCCAAAACAAAAGCAGCTAATATTTCACGCATTTAAAAATCTACGCTCCAGCTATTTTCTACATTTTGGAAATAAATCCTTCTTTAAACAGACAAAGCAGTGAGAAAATTAATGGAGAGCACAAGCAGCAGTGGGTGTCTGAGAGAGACCTGCTAACCCATCAGAAATGCTCACCACACACAAGGCACCAGCAGGGCTGCCAAAGTGAGCTGAACTTCAGTTACAAACATCTAAGGAATGTGAATAAGCTGTTAGAGCTGCAACCTTTCCCTCTGCTTTGATCTGACATTAAACGTAACTCGAAAGTGGGAAATTCAACAGCTTCAAAGAGGGTCAAAGAGTCAGAGGTCTCCATGTACCAGGGCAGGTAGAGGGTTTACTCCACCTGAAGAAAACAGGAGGTTGGAAGCGAATCTGACGGCTAGGGACTGCTGCCAGGTTAGGGTTAAGTATTGCTCCTTCCTCATCTTCACATAACACAGCCACAATACCTGTAAGAAGCACCAGCAAGTCCAAGTGAAATAGAGGGCTGCTTTCGACTACTGTTAAAAAATGTAAGAGAAAAGTAAACACATTTTTGCGGCCCCTGCATCTTAGTAATGCATTTTTGACTGCTATTAGTTGGCATTAGGGGCTTTTGCAGGTGAAACTGTGGTTGTTCTGGGCTCTGGCCATGCAAATGCAACCACAGACCATTAGATCTCAGCAAATGAGATGTTATAGGAAGAGAGAAGAGGATAGCTGGAACATCATGTGCTTTACCAAGTGAAAATGCTTGGTATGAGAAAACAAAGCCACATTCTCTATCCTTTATTCTTGTTTTCCTTGGCTCTCAGCTTTACAGATCCCTAAAAATACTGCATTATAGCTAAAGGAGCTGCAATCAGCAGCTGACTGAAGAACTACAATATCACTCCAGTTTGACAAATCCCCACAGGTACTCCTTCTAAGAGAGCTTTCCTAAATTGACTGCCAATAACCTAACATGTTTGTCTGTCTCTTTTTTCTGTCATCAGAATCTTGACATAATAGAATAATAGCAACACAGAAACAAAATTGAAAATGTGAGGTGTCATTTCAAAATACCTCAACTTGCAGAAAGGTACCTGACCCAGCAGCCTTAACTCTGCCCTCATGAGGCTGCATGCCAAGTAAACCCAGAAATCAAGGGAAATGGTTACCTGCCTGTTAAAAGCACCATGTGAGAGACCACAAAAACCCCTGCTGCATTACACAGAAATTCCATTTTCCTCTTTCACGGGATTGATATAAACCAAAGCCATTTAATAATGTTAGATGTAAGGTAAGGTGAAGAGGTCTTCTGGAATTCAATTTCCACCATCACCATGGAAAATTTCTAATACATATCTATGAGGTCCAGCAGTCTTGTGATTACAATGAAATACCCCAAAGAGTAAATGCTCAAATCTTGACATACTAAGAGAACTGAGCCAGTGATACCTTCCACAGGGCAATAAGGTACCAAGACACAAATTGGGGTGAATAGTGTTGTACTCTCTGAAGTACCCACCTTTTTGCTGAAGCCCTGAATAAGAGGAAACACCGGTGTAGAGCAGCCTTTGGCAAGATTTAGAGCCACTGTGTAAGCTCCTACAGACTCAGCAATAAAAATGGAAATTATTTTTCCTTCTTTTGACTGAAGGATAGACACAATATAAATCAGTCAAGTCACGCATATTACAGCCCTAGTAACTCCCCAACTCATTTGGGAAATCATGCTATCCACACTGTGGAACTGCATTAATGATCTCATGGATAATAGGGATTCCTCTATTGGGAATTTTATCCATGAGAATATCAGAACTAGAATAAATGTCCAGGTCAGGAAATCTACACCGAACTCATATGATCAAGATCCACTATATGAGGTGGGGAACAGACAGTTACTATTGTGCTAACACAGTGGAATAATTAATATCACCCACAGATATCCAAATGACGGGACACAAAGGGGGAACACACCGTTGAAGTGATTTAGAATAGATAAAATGGTGGAGAAAAGCTATAAACTACTTCTGACCTAAGCAGTTTTGGCAATGGAGGTGTTTATGGCCTTCAGCTCTCTCTGCCATCCAACTCAGACTGTAACTTGCATTCCATCAAACAAATTTTATCCTCCATGCTTACCTCTTTATGTGGAAAGATTATGTTACAGAGCCTAAAAGATGCTAATTGTCTTTCTAACTCACAGTGAATCAAGGCTTAGTTAAATCAGCTCTTTGTGTAACACAACTGTGTTCCCACTGTTCTGCTTTCAGGTTCCTTGTCACCTTCTCTGCTCTGCTGATGAGGAAAAACAAAAGGAATTTACAAAGAAAACTGTAGGTCTGACAGGAAGAATGAGGTTGTCAACTGGCCTGACCAACCAGATTTGTACTAATTAAACTAATGAATCCAACAACATCAGTGCATGAAAAAAACCCACAAAACCAATCAAAAACAGAAACAAAAAACCCCATGAAATATTTATGCTTCTCTACTGAAAAATATATTTAAGGAAAAAAGAGAGCAAATAACCACACAGCAGAAAACATGCCTGACAGGAACCTGCACACCAGAGACCCTTCCCCACCAACAGAAGAAGCATTCTCTATATCAAATTTCTGTGATAAATACAGTGTTTTGTCATTTTTTACTAAGTTTGTTGCTTCAAATATTGTTATTTTAGCTCTACTTCTTACAACCTCGATCAGGCTTTAAGGGAATGAGGAACTAAGGCACAGCATTAAGCATGCACAGTCTCTCACAGGTTCATGGGGACTCTGCACAAGTTGCTTGTGTGTCCTGTAGTTCAGTTACTTTTTGTATGGACTATTTGTCTCTGGTCTGTTAACAGCACCTGCAGGGTGGGCAGAATTGGCCTGTTCCTTCTTCTTTCCCATGAACTTTATTCCATGCAGATAAACAGAGGGGGATGGAGACACCTTCTGCTGGGATTACTGCAGACTCCTGCCAGCCTACCTCCGACTCAGAGCGAAGTGCATAGAAATGAAAGAATCAACACTTAGAAATACTGTGCCTATAGAGGGAGAAAGATACCCAGGTGGTCAGCAACAATACTTCTCCATAGGTCAGCTGTCATTGCAAAGCCAGCCCCTAACATGGCATGTGATCAGTTGTTCAAAAAAACCACATGGGTTTTATTTTATTTTCCTTGTGAGGTGTCCTGAGCACCAGGTATTCTGCTCTTCAGAGAAAATACAGGTGTTGTTTCTGCACATCAAGTGCAGTGCTGTGACTGAAAGTGAGTCACGAGAGCCACTGTGAGGGGAAGCCTTGGTACCTGGATTCAGTAAGGTTTCACCTTTCCTCTCTCCAAACGGTGCAGTGATTCACATGTATTTGGGATCTTCAAGCTCAAATCAAGGAGTCCTGTCTTTGAGGAGACCCCGGGGCAGGTTTGAGTCTTGGCTTGTCAGCCAAGTAAACCATTTGATACTCTCCAATGTCTGTGGATGATCTGCCCAAAGGACATCAGATTTACACCGAGATTCATCCCATTTCAACCTGTCAGCTCAGAATTTGGCCTTGCCTCTTGTCCACTGCCATCATTAATCCCACTGATTCATTTTGCTAATATTTAGAGTGGCTCCTGCAGGGAGGCAGTGGCCTGAAACAGTAAAATCAAGGCAAAGACTTCCAAGCACAAGGAAGTCATATGAAGTTCCAAAGGGGTGAGGTGTGACAGAAGGCTACCAAACAACCAGGATAGATGGTTCAAATATGTTATTGAGACATCCCAGTCCATGCACTGCAGGAGATATGGTGATACCCAGCACATATATGTGACAGCATGGAGCAAAGAGCAGAGATCTTCAAGCGACAAGAAGTGTACATGGCCCAGCATTGCCCCAACTTACTAGCTGAGGGCCAAAGGGGTGTTGCTGCGTTATCACAGCCTTGCACACACTCGGGCTGGTTCCTCATCAGATCTGAGCTGTGTACAGACATCTCCAGCATCTCTGCTGGACTGTGGAGATGTGTACAAAGATGTCTGTGTTGTCTCTGTGCCTCTCCATGTTCCAAGGCTGCAGCTGTCTAGTTGTATCCATAAATGAAAGTTATGCTGACATTTCAGCCTCCCCTGTGGGATCGCTTAGGACATCAACCTAGTCCCACTTCCATAGGGGATAATACCACTTCACCCCCAAGAGGCAGGTAAAAGAGAAATAATCGCTTACTGAGAGGTTAAAATAGCACCAGCAGTAATGTCAAGGGTAAGGCTGAGGAAAACTCAAGGCAAACAGGGATAGATTTAAAAGATTCAACATGCAGATCTTTACAAGGCAACAGATGATCCCTTTCGCGTTTACGTCTAGTTGTAAATATTTTATTGACTCTTCTCTCAGTGCTGAGTAGCTTTAATGGCATTTACTTCAGTAAAGGCCTGAGCTGCTGTAAATCAAGCACAGATTTAGGGCTACTCACCGTGGTCATGGGCAAACACAAACAAGTTAAGTCCTGTCAGCTTCTGGGCCAAGTCATCATAGCGGCCGCAGTGCTCCCCAGCGCCGTGAGCGATAAACACGAGGGCCCTAAATGGAGCATCAATGTACAGATCATTAACGGGGCAATCAACCCACAAAGGCTTCAGAGCTGCAAGAGAAACCAGCGTATGCAAGTCAGCAACAGCATTTCAGGCATCAGCAAATGCAAGGCAAATATATAATGGCTGAGAGGGTTTGAACAGAGAGGAAACCATCGTCATCCTCCACTGACCTGGTCTTCACCAGGTGGTAGCAGGACAGACTACATGGAAGTCAACTGCTCATGGGACAGAGCCACCACGGTCTGCTGCAAGTTAAATGTGAGTCCCTGAGCTGGGTAACTCCATCTTGGAGTGTCCACACTTTCCTACAGTGTGAGCGTTGCCATTTATTTCTTTTGGAATTGGAATTTCTCTATGGATTCAAATACAAATATTGTCCTTAACTTTATAACTTGCAACATTGTCTGATGCTCCAGAGCATCCCAAGATGAAATTTCAGCCAAGAACTCTGGTTGGACTTTGGAATTTTATCTTTTGACCCAGCTCCGGTAATTTTACCATTTCAGTTTCTTCCCGAAAACATTTGCTTCACTTTCGTGATTAAAGTGACTCTTACGTAGCTACTGTAAGGCAGAACCAGTCTATAGACAATTATCTTTGCAAGTGCTTATCTTGGAAGATTCCAGTTTTATGAATAATGCTTTACTTTTCCTGGAATGGCATCAAGTGAGAGTGACTGAACTTGAACAAACCTCCACAGTGCTTTTACTAGATACAGTTTGTATAGACTTAGACTAGAACTATAGCAGAAGTAGCAATGAAATTGCAGAAGTTTTGCTGGATTTGACAGGTGACTATTTAAAATCCAGCTTTAGCAACATAAACATAACTTATTTGTTTAAAAGAACCATCTGTCATTGCAACATCAGCAACCACAAAACCATTTGAAGGCTACAAGTTTGACATTTTAAGTACATGAACAGTGAAATATTACATGAACTGACAACATAAAATAATGACAGCATTTAACAGCTAGTGAATCCCTCAACTTTATTTTGACTGAGGTTTTGAATACCTTTTTAGACTGTATTCACCGCAATAAACTGTTATAAAATCTTAATATATTTAAACTTTAAAAACATGACGGACGACGTAGGAACTCCTGCTCTAGTTCTTTGATTTGCACCTGCTTCAACGTATTTGCTCAGCTAGACAACTTGAAAGAGCATCCACTGAAACCAGAAGAATTGTATGGAGCAGCACCACAAAAGCAGCAACACAGAGATGCTCTGGTATCTGTCTAACACCAGCTAGCAAGGGTGAGGTTAGGTCATGTACCATATTTAACTTGCCGCGCCCTACAAATCTTCTTAGTGTCACTAAGGGTTTCAAAACAACCTGTGTGGAGCAGTCATTCCTTCCTTTGTCACCGTCCCTGGTCAAAAGGTTTGTCAAGTTATCTGTGCACCTGGCAGACAGACTGATTTTAGGAGTGCAGGGTCTATTAAAGCTCCAAATACTGAAGAAATTGAGACATTGCTCATTCCACAGTGGAGAATATTAACTTTCTGCAGCAGAGGCGTCATAGCTTTACATGTCCCACCTCTCCCAGACACAGGCAGCACAGCAAAAACGCTGCAGCCAGTGCTGGAAGAGCAAACCATTATTCTGTATATACTCCTTTAAAGTGGAAGAACTAGAAGAAGCATCCAGTTGCTTCTGCCTCCACCTGCTCCTAATGGTACCTCAGCCCTGGTCCTGGTCCACCTAAAGAGACCTCACGGGGGCTGGCAGGCCTGCCCAACATTCAGAAACACCACAGGGGGTGAAGCAAAGCCAGGCTGTTAACCCACAGGCTCTGGACTCTGCAGCACAGTGAACAGTGGCACTGCCTCCATAGGACACTGATGCAGAAAATAAGGGAATGTGAGAGAAATTCCCGTGTACCCATCACCTTGATATCAAACAGACTCAGGTTAAGTCTCTCTGCCATATACCTCCTTGACAGCTTCCCTGATCAGTGTCTTACTTAAGCCCTCAGTTACTCTTTAGAGGACCTATATTTGTTTCTGCTGACTAGGTACAGAGGTTAAGGTGTAACTTGGCTGGCTGAATAAAGCCCTTCATTTCTCAGAGAAATATTATTTGAATTTATGCACTGAATGGCATCAAGTGAATGAAACCTAATGGGAAGCTGACAAAGAGATCTCTTTCAGGAAACTCTTGGTTATTTCATCCCCCGACAACAAAGCCCTGGTTTTGCTTTCATTCACACTGATGCAGTACCATGACTTTGCCTGTCAGCATCCTCCTAGACGCTCAGACCCCTCATTTGCTGTGAGAAAATAAAAAACCTCAATGCTTCAGAGAGGCAAGGTGTTCCTGTGACCTCTCCTCTCACCTAGCACACAGCTGCCAGAACTGAGCAGAACTGAGCCTTTGCGCACCACAGGGAACAGACCTGCGTTATTATTTGTCTGCAAAATACTGAGTAAAATCCCTGATCCTGTTTGTGCCTTAAGAGCCCTAATGACAGCAGTTGTTGAGAAGACTTAGATTATTTTGAAAGTTTTGTCCTCTCAATAATCATAAAGAAGGAGTAAAATTTCCAAATTGTTACGATGAAACAAAAGTAGCCTGTTCTGTTGTCCAATAAAAAGAGAGACTGGCTTTACTGACTTAAAACTAGGTCACATCTACACAGCTCTTTAGCTCCAGCTTTCAGGTCTAAGCACAGAGGCCATACATTAAACACAATAGCTTGAAAAATTGAAATTAGTATGAGTATCATCTGAACAATGATTGAAAGATCTGGCTCTTTCACTTAATCCTTCATTTTCCATTACAAAACAAGTTTAGATTTGGCAAATAATACCTGAAGGCAGTATAACAAATACATGGCTCAATGTATTTTCACTAGCAAGCTGCCAGGAAAATGCAATGAGCGATCAGATTGACTGACAGCAGTTCTTTAATGTATGTAAACATTTTTGCAGACATCCCTGCTCTGGAATCACAGCCTGCTCCTTCCTTACCACAATGGCTGGAATAACAGAATATCAGAGATTGCTTTCAACAGACTCATTTAAAATTAATACAGGAATCCTGCAGGGTTTGAGATTTTGCAGGACTGCAGTGCCTCCGTGTGCAGCCCCAATGAGAATTTTGTTTAAAAAAGGTTTGTGTATTGGCCATGTATCAAACTGGTACTGGGGAGAAATTTCTTCAATTCCAGCTCCTGCAGTTGTGCTGCTGAAATCATTGGAAATTTGAACATAGCAGATAGAAAACATCGTGCACAGCCTGCAAAGCTTTCTGTTGGAGACTGACCTGTGCCTGAACACACACTAATTCCAACCTCTCTGACCACAGACAGGGAAACTTGATGTATCTTTGGATGCTCCAGCTGCCTTTGGCAGGTGGAACTGTAATTGCTGAACATCCCAAAATGGCATTACTTTGGCATCTGTTCAAGAAAGCACCTACTCACACAACAGCATGACTCCCCCACGCTCAGCAGGTGTGTCTCCACACAAAGCCAAGGTGTGAGCTGAGCATGAGTAAGTGCCCATGCACTTGTCCTCACCCAACTGGTGCAACAACAATTACGGCTATTAAAGGGAACCAGTTTATTGACTGATGTTTACAAAAGCAACAGGTGGTTTTCACAGATCCTTGCCCTTCCCATAACCTTCACCACCTCCTCCTCCCTCCCTACCGCAGGTTTCTGCCTCCTGGTACTGCACAGCTTGGCAAACAGATGCAGTTACTTATTGTAAAAAGAGGGCAGGATAATATTTGTCTTTTTCTGTTTAAATCAACTACTGGCTGTATTTAGTTCTCTCCCATAAGGAGGTGATGGTATACATCAGTAGGCAGTCTCTGCTCCCACACTCCACTGTGCTGGTCACCCACCACTGGTATCAGTCCCTCCTATGTTGCAGCTGTGGCTTGTTAAGCCAGTAATATACAGCAGTGACACACCCGCAGTTGGTATAAGGCATGTGCAAACACCCCATCCGGAATCAGGGGTGTTGGGAGTTGGTGGAGGCTGGGTTGCAACACAAAGACAATGCCAGTGTGCACAAATCCACATGAAAACACTGCCTTTCTGTCCTGCTTCTTGGGGACGTCACCAGTTGATCCAAACTTCAGCTGTTTGCAACCTTCCCTATTTCTCACCGCAATTTCACATGCACGAATGTTTCACTTCTTGTGTGGGGAGCAGCTTCGCAGGGCAGGGTGGTCTTTGGGTTCCAGCTTTATGCACACAGGAGGTAACAGGTTTAGAGGTTCTCACTTTCTTTTGTGATGGACAATGTTGCCCCATCTGCTGCACCAGAACAATTGCTTTAAGACACAATTCCACAACCAATCACAATCACACACGTGAGCAAGAGCCTTCTTGAACTGCGGCTCAGTAGTCGGTAGAAGAAAAATGAGAACACTCAGAAAGCTGTTGTGCTGTGAAAGCTCGCAGGCCAGAAACACCACTCTGCACTTGGGTCCTGCTGGGTGTAAGACCCACGTTCCTGCTTTGCTTTCAACAAAAATCACGTTGAAACTGAACTAAACCAAAGGAGGTCGTGAGCAGGATGGTATGACTTTAACATCTTGCGTCCTCTGGGGAGAGAGCCACTTCTGTGGGATCCTGTGCATGCTCTTTTATTGCCAGAAAATAACCCAAAACATTGGGACTAGACTAAAGACGGAAGACAAACTTCCTATGACTGCATATATGAAAAATGCTATCTTTTCCACCTCATTCAAAAGCATCCCTCTTCAGAACAATATTTAAGTACTTGCTTAACCTCAGGAAACTTTCTGCAACACATGAAAGCCAACAGGACTTGCAAAGTACAAGATGAAAGTTAAAAAAGGATTTATAAATGCTGTCCAGAATAAGGACTGATTTAATCACATGCAGAAATGATTTCCTGAATCGAGTCCTCACAACTTAAGCTAATACCATGTTATTCTATATAAGGCAACCATGCTTTTCATTTGGTCTTATGTATGTTGTTATCAGAACCAGATCAGCTCTAACAAAGAACATCTGACTTGAGCAGTTTTGAATACTAGACACTAAATTCCTAAAGTAATTTTTAAAAACTGACAGGAAAGCTCTTAGCCAGTTAGACTGCCAGAAAAATGACTGGCTTAAGTATTACATTTTGTTGTTTTGAGCTGATTTATCAGTTCCTTTGCAGCTGAACAATTAACCTTTATTTACCAAAACCATTTCACTAGTCACATTTTTGGACAAGCAACTGGGCAGTTGCTCACAGATCTTTTAATGTGTTAAAAATGTAATGCTATGCGTGTATTTTGCTTTCAAAGTATATTATAATGGAAAGTCACTGAAAGGTGTGCATTCTTGTGTTAGCTGGGTGACTGAGCCTCACTGGCTATGAAGATTGGTTATCTTTCACATAATAAGATTGTGCATTAAGCAGCTTCTAACTTTGTTGGAGTGTCAACCTAATTTTCTACCCTTGGCATTTGCTTAAAGATTACCACTAAAAAAATAGAATTCAGCTAATAATTTTCAAGAACATGTCATGAAAAATGAATTTTTTTGTTCACTATCTGTGACCTTTTCTCTGGAGGCCTCTTCAGCCCCTTGCTTTTGGTGTAAGACCTGAAGTTTGGAAGAGGAATGTCTCTGTATCTGCTTTTTAAGTCAGCTTCTGTTTTTTTGGGTTTTTTTTCTGAGGTGATTTGTGTCCCACACGACCCTGATAAAACTTGGGCTATGGGCAGGGATTACAAACAGCTATGACAATTTCTCTCAGGTTGTGCCTAGCCAAGAATCCAGCCCGGTGACTCCAGTTAGACAGGAATATTTATGGTGGAGTCAGGTGTGTCCCTTCATGCCATCCTTCCGTCTCTAGGAAACATGTGAGTTATGTCCTTCTGGGGGTCAAGAGGCAATGACTTTGCTCCCAATTCCAATCCAGTGCCAAGGAGGCATTGCATCCAAGGGCTTTGCTGGCTCTCTTGCTCAGGTTTTCTGAGAATTGCTTTCTTAGCCTCTGCCCCGCTGGCCCACAGCTTTGCCATGCAGGTCTGTAATCTGGGTAGCCACCTCCTTCTGCAGCTGCCATTGAACACTGTTGTGTGAAACTAGCAGTTCTACAGCTATTTTTAGCATCTCAGGGGGGAAAGCAAGTCAGAACGGCAATAGCCTGGAGTCGAGTCTCTATCAACCTTCTCTCAATATCACAGGCCACAGAGCATCAGCATGGATGTCTCACAGAGCTCCAAATCTGGAGGAATTCACCCTTCCAGACAGACTGAGGTAAATAGCGGTTCACAAATGTACTAGTTTAACTGTGACAATCCTTCAAGCACGACAGAGCATGTCAAAGAACGTGCACTGTGTCACACTGCACAATTTCTGCTTGCCTTTACAGAGCCTGTGGGGTTTGAGGGTTCTGCACATTTGTGCTTGACGTGCTTTGGTCCAGTCTAGCAGAATCGGTAGCTCCATTCCTCTCCAGATCCTAGACTAGCAGTTAAAAAATGAGCCGCTTCAGCAAACTCTGCTTCCCACTGTCTTTCCTCAGGCTTGGAAGTTCCCAGGTAAACCTGTCCAAAGGGGCTCCTGTTAGTGTAAGGACCATCTTACTGTCTTACACAATAGAGATTTTGGGCTCAGTCTTAAAATCTGTGCCTGCCTGTATAAGCAGCTCTCTTTAAACACGTCTGCAAGCCTACTCTGATCACACATTTCAAAATCACAATTCCTCACCAGCACAGAGTTAGGAGGGCACTTGAGAACTGCCATGACATTCAGGAGTAAGCGTAAGTTCTCCAGCAACACCAGAAAGTGCAGACACCATAAATCAATGGAGCAGAGACAGAACCGGGTAGTAAAAACCTATTTCAAAACAAAAGGTTCAACAGGATCTAAATAGAGCCAGCACAAAACAATGTGGAGAAACAGTTTACGCTGATTTATTGTAGCTTTTCAAACTGTAAGCCCTCACCAAGAATAACTCAGGAGTTGTCTAATATAGGGAAAAGACAGGAAGGAAACTTCAGGTGGGGGTGGGAGAGAAGGAATTATTGGATCCTTGAAACTGCATAGCTCTGGATAAATCTCTGCAAAGTTAACATTTGAGACCAGCTGTATTTTGTTTCAAGGAAGCTTTGAAGTAATATTTTAGGGGACATGAATCTGAGATCAGAGTTGAAACGCATGGTGTGTAGCTTAAAACTCATGGGCCGGATCTTCCCACCCCTTTCTTGAATAAATCTGAGGAGGACAGATTCTAGGGTTACACGGACTGCCTCAAGGAGACAATCCTCCACTTTGATATCAGAGATGGGATTTTCCTTGGCAAAACTGACTGCCAGACCTGCTGCTTTGAATCTACAAGGAAGACAAGATCCCTGGAGACACAGGCAGCCCAGGGCTGGAGCTGCGCTTTCCTCTTGCCGCTGCCCTTCTACGGAAACACAGGAATCCTTGAAAGAAGAATTAGAACTTCTGTTTCCAAAGGGGAAAGGTGTAGGCATTGCCACACACACAGGACTGAGGAAGGGATGACACTGGGGCAGCCTGGGCAGAACTGCCCCAGGACATGACTGGGAGGAAGGCTGGAATTGGAGACCCTGGTCCTGTACTTTGCTTTGCTTCAGCCCTTCTGCAGTACAAGAGCTACAAGAGAGACAAAATGGAGGTCAGATCTCCTAAGGGGAGCTACAAGGATAGATGCAGAAAACAGCAGTGTCTTTCTAAAAAAACTGTGCAAAGCATTGCTTAAATAGAAGACATCAGCTGCAAAATTCAAGTCAATCTGAAACCACACCCAAAATTTTTAGAACAGCTTTAGGGTGTGAAGGAAAGGTATGCAAAGAAACAAAAGAGTTTCTGGTACAGATCCCCTTGGAAATCAGGAAAACTAAAATACTTCTGGTTAATTTTATTAAAAATTCATTTTGACTTGGAAGCAAAGCTACTGCAGATGGACGGCGGCTGCAGGACCACCATTCTCAATGGAGAACCAACAGATAGGGAGTAAGAGCAAGAACAGTTTTCACAGACTCCCCCTCCTCTTTCATGGACTTGCACTGAACCTCTAATGATTTCCAAAGGGACAAAAATTACCATTTAGCCAGTCGTGTAGCAGTTTCTTCTTGAAATCAAAATGCAGGCACTGCCTGGTGAGCCAAAGCCTTGGAAAAATAAAGTACCATGTAATAAGACAGACTGTCCTTTCCAAGCATGAGAAAGCTGCTGTTAAAGGGCCAGAAGCTTCTTCTGCACAGTTACTATCGCTTAAATTCAGCACTACACACTAGTTCAGTACTAGACCCGTTCACTGAACCAAAAAGGTGTTGGTTTTTTTTTATATAAAAGTATGTTTCTGCTTCAAAGCAGCTGTTCAAAGCCAGTTTCTTTTCACTGAGCTCACTTGCAGTCTTGGCACATTCAGAACACTGGCACCTGTTCTAGTGACAAGTCACCACTGCTGCTGTAAGTTCACAGCTTGACAAACCCAACTCAACCCTAAAAGACCAAGGAGGCTTCCTAGAAAGGAACAAGGTGTGCTTCATTAAGGGATCAACTCAAGCCATGTAAAAATGCTCCCTGCATGGCATGCCAGCCCCATTTCGACAATTTAATCTCACCTTTTGGCATAGCACAGAAGATGGAAATGGATAGCAGTATGCCTGTATTGAGGTGAGGAGTTCTGGATCAGCCTCTGTAGCTTTCAAGTGATGGATATGATTGTACTTAGTAAAGCCATCCCTCCGGTTAGGTCCACACAAGTACTTGGCGGTGTTCAAGTCCGTAGTAACATGCTTGTTTGCTTGGTTATTTTCAAATATTTGTTAAGAAGGGCTCATGGTTCAAGACATGCTGCAGAGAACACTACATCTAAACGTCAAGCATCATTCGCTAAAGTCCTTCAAGACAAGTCTGCAGACTTCCTCTGACTTCAGTTTTTTCACATGGTATTTCTGGTGGAGGGCATCACTATCGGTCTGTACCTGGGCACACCAGAGGTTCTTCAAAGTCAATCTCCCCACAAAATTTATGCTTTTTTAAAATGTGATTGTCCATGTTTTATTCTCTAGCTGTGACTCTGATCACCTCCAGTCTCAAGCTGCTATTTCAGGGAGTGGACGGTACAGACAACTCATGACAAGCAATACTGAAAAAGTTATTAAAGGAAGAAATCAACTCATCACCTCAGAGCCTGTGCAAGGAAGAGGCTGAAAAGTGCACACATGACACAAGGGAGTCAGAGCATTTCCAAGCTATTCCTTGCAATAAAAACTGCATGACTGAAGTACTTTGATCAGGCATTTTGGGCTTATGTGGGCAAATCTTCACTAGTTCAGAATCACAGAATGGTTTAGGTTGGAAGTGACCTTGAAGATCACCTAGTTCCAACCCCCCGCCACGATCAGGGACACCTTTCAGGAAGGGAGCTGTGAATAAAGAAGGAGCAAGAAAGGAGATGACACTTTACCTGCTCTGTAAATTCAAAATAGTATGTTATTATTACTTTTTAATAAAGCGCTGAATGTGCAATTCCCAGTTGTATGGCAAGGGTTTAAAGAAAAACTTCAATTCCCTGACATACGTGAGCCTAACGGTACTGTTTGTAGCCAGGCAATTCCATCCATAATGTGCAACTCTTGATTGCTTCCTGCACTGAGTCAATTGCCAGTTTTGTCAGCAGTCCTCAGTGTTGGCAGAGATCTTAATTGGTTATCCTTAACTAACTCACGAACTCATTAAAAGTTCAGATGTCACAGGTAACACGAGTCTCCAAGTTGCCAATCTTTTTCTGCGTGATTTTCCAAAAGCTAGGATGGAATTATCCCATAAACTTAAAGACGGAAACTCGAGGATTGATTTCCTAATCATAAAGTGCTTGTGTATATTTTAACATATTTTGAGATTAAACACATTAATTTCCAATGAAATCTTGGCACATCCCAGAGCTGCACTTCAGCCCTGCCCAGCTATGAGAAGAATCTTTATAGCGAGTCTTTACAGGCTCTGTCAAAATCAATATCAGCAATTATTCCTCTGGGAAATCAGGAACGTCACAGGCAAAACGTCTGCCAAGGCTTTGAGCTTGTTCCAATTAATTTACTATTCCATGTTTGCTGTAGACCTGAGGTAGGAAAGAACGTTGAATGCAAGCAGCTAAATGTGAGACATGGAACGCTGCTGAGACAGTGTTCGCTGCAACATGGGCTTTAAAGGCTGAAATGTTTATTCACATTTTGAACCAAAGTAAACTTTAATCACAGGTGAGGTGCAGTGGTTTACCTACAGATGACTTGAAGGTTAACAAATGGATACAGACTTCAGCCTATGGCTGCCAAATCCAGATGAGTTATTTCTTGGCTGCACTGAGCTAATCTGTGTGTCCAAAGTCTTTAGCTATGGAAGGTTTGGTTCCGAAAATGTTCCTTCATTTCTAGCACATTGGTATCTTCACCTCTGGCAGTGAGGGCTGCCATGCTAACATAAATAAAGAACCTACCTACCTAATGACTGTCTTGTTGATTTGCTCTCAAAAAGGGCCAGATGTAATAACTTTAAGCTCCAAAATGTGAATGGGGTCCTGGCTACCTTGGGGTGCAACTACTAAAACAAGGATGAGTGGTAAGAATAAAATAGAAGAGTAGTTAGATAAATACTTGGCTGCAATCACTTTAGCTACAGGCAAGGAAAGCTAAAGGCATGTGGGATGTCTTTTCTGCAGAAAAGCTTAAAATAGAAAAGGAAATCAATACTCATTTACAGTATCTGGCAGTCACTGAACCAAAACATACATGTACACCTACAGAGGAGCAGAAATAACAACATTTATTTAAACCACAAGCTGTTATTCTGCCGCAGAAATGCTGTGTTTTATGTGGAGTGCTTCACCAGAGGCTGTATCACATATTTCTGACCATTTTAAAAAAGCATCAGCAATATCGGGAGCAAATACTTTCAATACCACAGTTATTAACCCCACCATTGCCGTGCCACCTGTGACTCCTTCAATTCCAGCAAAGAAGGAGTCAGAGCTGATGTCTGAGCTAGCAGCATGGAAGCTGTTTTGTCTTTCCTCCTGACTTTCTCTTCCGCCAACTTCCAAGGCATGTGCTGGATCACATGTGAGGGGTGCATCTGTCACAGCCCGCCACGGGAATGGGAAGAGCTCCCCCAGCTCCACTGCTGCAGCACAACACCGGGGTGGCTCAAGGCATCGGAGACATGGAGCTCCCAGACTACGCCTGAACCATTGCATGTGTCGTGTGGGACCCGAGGGGGGAAGAGAGCCCTGAGTTCTGTGGCTGTGAGGCAGGGATGGGGCTCACTGGAGCACTGTGCCTGTGCCCTGCATGGTGCCCAAGAGCTGGCAGGGGCGTTTGGAGCAGCATGGGTTTGGAGCTGCCGCCAGGATGGTGGGTTGGCTCAAGCAGTGACACGTCTGAAAATGGTCTGGGCTCAACACACTGTAAACAAGCCTTGATGGTACATGTAATTGTGCTGAGGGATCCGACCAGCCCTCCTAGAGCAACAGGAGAATGTGCACAGCAGGAAGAAAACCTCTGACAGGCAGAACCCTTAAATGATGCTTCAAAAGGGAAACATACACCTGTGTGTAAGAATGAGGCAATGTTTCCACAATGTAAAACTAAGGTCCTCAGAGGAAGGAACAGTGTTTAACAAATTAACATTCCCCAAACACTGAAAGTGAAATGAAATGTAAACAAAGTGAGTCTGCTGATTGCTTTTTTTTCCCCCATTCCCCAGCTCTGAGAAATGTGACCAGTAAATAAACAGGATAAATAACAACAACAGCTGGCTTTTGTACAGCACTCCTCATTCAGAAAACCCAAAATGCTTTGCAAAGGGTGCAACTAGGCCACTTGTAGAGTCACATAAGGCAGAGATGAATGGCACCCCGAGAGATCCTCTGATCCATTACCCTGTTCCAAGCAAGGATCAATCTTTTCTCCCACTGCCACATACTGAAGTACAGAGGTAAAAAGCCTTGCCCACAGCAACCCTGCATGCCAGAGGCAAGGATGGACACACAGCATGAGGCAAAACCTGACCCTACAGCAGCCAGCAGCAGTTCAACAGCAGAATCAAGAGGTCACCGTGGGTTTCCTGTGCCACATGCATGGGGCTACAGTGAGCTTTCTGTCCTAATGAATTGTGGGTATCAAATAATGTCACAGAGGTGCTCCGTGCACTTTCAGAACAGCCTGGGTTGAGATGTTCCCTGGCCCTTGTTTGCAGTGGGCCAGAGGATGACTGAATGCTGATTGCTTGAATATCTTTTTAATAACATGAAATTATGAATGCTGCTCAGAAAACAGTTGTTAATATAATAATACTATGTAATATATACTAATATATTTTTTCAAATATTGTAGACTAGTTCTCAAACAGAATTCAAAAAATAAAGAAAAATCTTAACCAATAAGTCAGTAGACGTTATCTCTACTGCAATTTAATTACCTATAGGTTCCCCATCACTCCTCATGCCTTTCACCCAGCAAATTAAGCCACCACAGATTTCTGGAATTTGACAGTTTAATTTGAAACCCCAAAGTTTGAGATAGTTTCAAAAATAGAAGTAAAAATTATGTTGAAAAACTATAAAAATAAGCACATCTTGCCAGCTGGTGAACCAGCTAACCTGCTGACACCTACAGCAAATTAAACCAACCTCCTGTTCTAAAGAAAGGCCAAAGATCTAAGTTTTATACCCTCAGTCTGCAAGCTTCAAGCTTGAACAAGGAAGAAAGAAACATACAGAGAACGCCCTTTTACCATAGCTCAGATAGACGGCTGAAAAAGATCCTTCTTGCATAGCAAATCTATAGCAGTTTGTATGTTTTTTCCTTACTGATCTGAACACAACACTGGAGCAAACGATTACTGCTCAATGTTCGGCTTTAGCCCAGCTGTCAATATTTTGTTCCCTTTCTTTTTCCTATCCTTTCTTTTCGATGATTGCTGCTGAGACAATTTAGTTGTAGCTGAACCACAGAGAACTAATGCATCACTTAGTAGACTTTTTCTAATATCTCTCTTCGAACATCAAGCCCTCTTCAACCACCAGCTCCTCAAAGAATAACTTACTTTCTCTGGCAGCTTTCATCTAGGGACTCCAACCTCAATTTGTATCACTTGGATGGATGACTACACCCAATTTTAGATAAGGAAATAGAAGTACAGTGAAATTAAGAGTCCAGTTCCACAAATCACCGGTCATGGTGTCACTGCCTAATGACTGTCTTGACCATGTGTTTTGCCTGTTCTCTGCTCCTCATTGGCTTCTTTATCCTGTTTTCTGACTCTAAAGGTCTAGCAAGCTGTCTTTGCTATCACTCAGTATGGGAGGGTTCAGAGGCTCCCATCATCAAGCGAGCACCTGCCAAACAGAAATGAAGATGGCTCCTGGCTGGAGAGCCAGTGTCTGTCAAGCAGAAGAGGAGACTCTTTCATGCCTGTTGAAGTACTCATGAAGTTTGGTGTTACTCAAGGTCTTGGGACATTGAAAACTGCTACATGTCTGCTACTGCTAAAATAATTAGTTCCTTCAGACACAAACCTACTGCATCTATCTAGGGGGAAACAAACACATTCCCAAGCAGAGAAAGGCCAACACCTACCCCATCTCCTGTGACTCACTGATGGGGACATCCTGTAAAAGTGTGGTCGGAGGCCGGTAAATCTGACTGCATCACTTTGGCCACCAGGACAGCTTCCACCAGCTGTGCCCTTCCTGTCTCCAAGGCCACACTTCAGTGTCACTGTCTAGGCAGTGAGTCTGGCCAGCTTTGAGACGCCTTCCTGACACCACCACCCAGTGACTCCCCTGTGTCTGGTTGCTTTAGATGTTTATGGTTGGGACTAGCCCAAGGTTGGTATTTGGGATTGCTGTACCAGTACTTTTCTTTCATTTAACACAAGTGAAATTTTATGGGTCTGCAAGAGGAAACCCTAGAGGAGATACAATTTTAATGATGTCTAAAACTTTACTCACCCTGGTGCTGCTAATTTCTTCCTTCCTATTATGGATAATAAGCCATACTGATACAGCATCGGAATGTCTGTACTGGTAGAGTACAGGACAGGGATGTATGAGTACAGTAAAGGATATAACTGCTTAAGCACATCTTAAGGAATCTCATGGGCAAGATGCAATGCTATCTCCTTGGATACTTAGGATAATCAGCCATTTGCTATCAGGGTTGTGTCACATCTTTTGGATAAGGGACAATAGGAGGTTTAAAACACTGATGACTTCCATTCAAGTGGAAGCACATTAGGACAATGGCATGTCTGGACCTAGGGAAGGCAACTCAGCCAAATGTGTCTGCAGGGACAGCTCTTAGAACAATGCAATTTCCCTACAAGAACAAAGAGATCAGATGTTCACCCTGGCTCCAAAAAGCACAAAGTCACAGCAGCTTGAAGGGAACTTGCAAGGCCAACTCCTCTGCTACAGGCATCTAGAAAAAAATACCCTCCTCTACTCAGAACACCTATACCAGCCAACTCTTGTTGCATATGTATTCATGATGATCAAAAAGAGCTGCTGTGTGTTCCCAACGGATGTTCAAGAGTGCTGGAGAAATTGAAGCAAGGAACTGTGTGCAGCTGTTTTATTATTTTGACTAAACCTACTTATTTCTTGTACTAGTGAAGTAAAGTGCTCTTGCATCTGGAACCCTGATAAGATCATTGAGTTTGTCTGCTTCAGCTATGGCGTCACTGTCAACAAAGAATGGTTTGAAGCAGGGGTCAGTGCAGGGTCTGCTAAGGATAAACAGACCTGGAGGGACTGGCAGGTCTCTGATTGCTGAGTGGCCAAAGAGGGGATCGGTCAGTCATGGCACAAAGCCAGTACTGATCATCACACCTGCATTCCAATTAAAAGCACATGAACTGTTTGCATGAGAGAAGCAAGGTTTTCTTATCCTTCAGTCTCTGGCAGAATAATGAGCAGAAAATGAGTTTTGCAATACAATCTCAAGACCATTTTTCTTTTTTTCTCCTATTTCTACCTCTGCCTCTGATATTCACCACGCTGCACAGCACTGTTTCCAATTCATCAGGTGGCACACTGAGAACCAACGCTGATTTTGCTTCATTTGCTGCTCCCAGCATCAGTATGAAATTTCACTGCTTTGAGACTCACAACAGGGAACTCCAAAAGTCACCTTCTTTCCAGCCACCAATGTCACAAAGTTGTACACCTGTGCTCAGAAGCTGATCCTAACAGGGCAACGAGCAAAAGGGATGGTTTAATTACAACTGTTATTCCATTTGTTATTCTCCTCTTTCCTTGGGTTCTGTGCAATAAAAGGCAGATTTGCTTCTGTTGAATATTCCTGTGGAGACTGAAAAAAAATTATCTTACTGAAGAAGCCTGTTGGAAGTATCTACAGCAAGAATCAAAGCTGTTCACCTGTCAGAGTCCCTCTTACATGAAGCTGGTTTGCTAATTTGCCCATCCTCTGAAACTGCATAAGGAATCATAAAAGGATGCCCCTATTCACAGTGAATAACAGTCACATGGAGCAAAGAGAACAGAAGCAATAAAGGAACACATACATGGCTGATGAATAGAAGGGAGGCTTCAGAAACTCAGGCAATAGCAATACAGCAAGCAAAGCCTGGAATGTTGATTTGACAATGATCATTGTTGTCTCCCTTTGCATTGTGTGTGATGTGATCGGATACACAGAGGGAGCTGAATTCATCCTATGACAAACTGTGCTAAGTCACTTTGTACCATACAGATTTGGCATTAATTTGAAGTTGACCTCATTAGTACAAACAAAGTGCTCTTCAAGAGTGACACTGAATTAGAAACTCCTTCAAGTATTTCTAGAGACTAAAACTACACACTATAATTAAAGACATTATAATCAGTGACTTGACTCTCTTTGCCTTGACTTCACTTTGGTTTATTTATTTATTTATTAATTCATTTTGGAAAGGTCTGAAAGTCAAATTCAACTTTATCATCTGCTCCTGCTGGGAGCTGTGCTGTTCTTCTGGAAATGCTGTGGAAGTGCTGGTAATGAGATGCCAAAGCCATCAAGCAGTATTTACAATTTGAGGGCCCGTTCAAATACAAATGCAGTTTGTATTTCTGCACCACAGGCACATCTGCAAAATCCTTGGGGAAGAGAGAAATCTATGTTCTCCTTATTGGATTGGCCTTTAATTTCTAACAAGTCAGAATGAATGACAGGCATTTTCCATAGGGTAAAACAAACATTAAAAGTAAATAGAAAAGTGGGCGCTTTTTGTTTGTTTAATTTTGTACTTTTAATCACACTTGCCAGGTGTAGGAATGAAAGAATTCCTACAAAGGCACTCAGACAATTGCAACTCCGTTTACTTAAACTGTGGTCATGACGTCTAAAGTTGAGGGAACCCATTCTAGTGTACACTAGCAATCGACCAGGAAAGCATCTGTGACCCACAGATGTGTCTCAGCTTCAGGCAGACCACTTCAGTTGCTGGCAATCATCTAAGAGATGATAACCTAGAGACCACTACATGGAGAGACACACAAGCACCATGCCAGACAACGATTTCTGTTTGATAGCTGAGGAAGTTCAGATATCCGGAACTCACATTTTCAAATTCATCCTCTAACTACAAGTGTCTCAACTTTCAGCTGCCCAACCCAGAGAGGCTGATCTGCCAGGAGAGACTCCAGCATCATTCTGTCTGAAGTCAGTGGTGGCTGCAGCTTAAGTAGCTCTGAAAAAACTACTCTGGGTCAATAAATTTCACAGGGTTTACTTGAGGTCAAGCAGAGGGGCTAAAAGTGCCCCAGAAGAAACCATTTGTGCTTATCTAGGCAGTGACAAGAATGGAGAAGGAAGCATCCAGAAAAGGCTATGGGGATAGGGAACAGAAAAGAAAAGAAGGTCATCTCTGAAGCTCTCCAGGCCCTTTAGAGGCCTCAAAGGAAACATCCTGACTTCTCCTCCCAACTTTCCTTCCCCTTCCTCATCCCACCCCTATTCTTAGCAGTTTTGTCTGAGAGCTGGGAATAGAGCATGGTTTCTCCTTTTCTCACCTCCTGTTACTTCATATTTTGACTCAGAGCTCTCAGGGTGGTGGCAGAGGCTCTAACCTTGCATGGAGCTGCTGTTTCTGTTTACACAAAGACCGCTTTCCCATTCAGCAGGGTTTCTTTGGCTACTGGGACATGGTATAGGCATGAGATCAATCCTGTTTGGTACAAATGATTTAATTCCTCCAAACAACATTACATAGTCCTGAAAATGCCCTGCCTTGCCCAGATCTTAAGCACTGCACTCAGCAGTGAGCACTCAGTGCCAGAGAGTTACCCGTTTTCATGCTCTGTTGGCACAAAGCATGGAAACGACACCAGAACATTCTGCTTTTTCTTCCCTGCTGCATTCAACAAGACCACTTAATTACACTTTAAGATGGAACTGGCTCAACAAGTTGGGCAGCTTGCAGGGCTGCTGGCTGAGGAAGCTGCACCTGCACTGCTGCCAGCAGGTGGCAAGGGAAGACAACACCCAGTCTCCAGCTCTGCTGCTGGGAGTGACTTCCCACCGGAAAAACAAGTGGAAAACACTGTCTTTCTCCTTCCTTAATGCCATTACTACCTACTCCATCTACCCCATCTAATCATTATGACATCTGAGTGCCTTTGTGTGTCAGCTTCCTGTGAAGTAATCACCTAAATCCCGCTCTGAAACAAAGCGGACCCTGCTGAGGAACTCACAATAGGTGCCTTTCACTGTCAGGACAACCTTGGCCTCGGTGGCACTTACAACAAAGCTTCCATATGTGCACCAGTATGGGCTGATCAGTCAGATCAACACCACACAGGATCAGAGCCTGGATGTTTGTGAGCACGAAGCAAAAAAGCCTCACAAAATTTCCCTGTCTTCCTGAAAAACAGTTGTTTGTTGTTTGTTTTCTTTTTTTTAAAAATAGGATACAGCGTATTAATCTGTCACAGCCTTTATCCACCTTTGTGGGGCTGTTCAAGGAGAAGAAAGAGAAGCACCAGTTCCAAGGGGTGATGTCTGTCTGTTGTCCCCACTTTCAGAGACTGCCTGGCCATTGTCTGCTCTTCAACCCCAGGCTAGGGCTACTTTTTAATTTTTCCTTTGGCAGATATCCCGGGTTTTCCCCCTCCCTGGGGGTGGGATCAAGGATGATAAGTTCTATTCTAACAGAAGACAAGTCAATGATAACCTTTGGGCATCTGCAGTGAAGAGGTATTTCTATAGCCCTAGCCGGGATTAGACACATAATGGATCAATGAAAGATCCCACCATTTGACGGTTACAGCATCATTCATTAGTTTTAAGATTTGAACCTGAATCAACAATTGAGTTAGAAGATTGAAAGAGCTGCCTTTCATACTTGAAATAAATTGTAACGGGCCTGTAAAAGTCCCCCGAGGTGTCTTTCTCTCCCTATACATATATATAGAGATCACTTTTGCTGAACATTTAAAATTAGATGAAAGTTGCTGAGCTTCTACACAGGAAGCAGAAAAAGCAGAGCTTCTTATGAAAAGTGACAGGGGGAAAAATAATGTATTTTTGGTCTGCCTATAAATGCATTTCAAGAGCATTCTTGACTGTAGGATCCACGCACTGACTTGTTATTCAGTCACTTACCATCTCTCTCATACATAACAATGCATGAAGAGCTAATAATAAACAGTACACCCCCTCTTTGTACACAAACACACACACATGTATGCACTCAGGAACTACTTATAAATGAGCAACACTGATCCCATCCACTTCTGTTGTCACAAAACTAGGGCAAGCTCACTCTCAATTAACTGCTTGGTGCACAGAGCTCTAAAAAAAAATTAACTACCCAGAGGACTTAGACACCAAGTTTTAACTCTCAGCTCTTTATCATCCTTTCATTTCTGGAACAAAGACCCATCCACTCACTGCTAATTTGGTAAGAAATTAAACACCAAAAAAAGCAATTCCACAACTGGGTGCCAGAGGTTATGGGTAGTTAATGATTAATTAGCATTATAATACAAGACAGCCTGGTTTCACAGTAGAAGCTTAGCTTCATATAATGTTTGTTTTCTCTAGAAGAAATCTTCAGGTTGGCACAAATGCCTCGGTGCCAAAAACTTTCCTCCTTGTTCCTGAAAGGCAGTGAGTAGCCGTAACTCTAAAACTCTAAAACGGACCAGAGCCCTGTCCTGCAGCCCAACCTGTGCGACGGGGTAGCTGCACTGTCCTCCCCTCTGGGGACAGTGTACTTCAGTGCTTGTCCACCCACTACCTTACCTGGGTGCTCACCCAGTCCTATGTTATTCCCACTGTCCCTTAATTTTGTAGGCATAAAACCCAAGGCCAGCTAACCTGGACCTGTATCCCTCTCTCACAGCAGTTGCAGTGGCAGATTTGGACACAGGATGATATATAACCTGTTGGGTGGTCAAGGATAAAGTTTAACTCCCTACAACAGCTTGAACAACTTTTTCCTGTGACTGTTTTCTAGCTGTATAACATCAACACAGCTTTTCCTGTTGGCTTGCAGAAAAAGAAAACAATAAAACAATATCAAGATTTTTATGAAGTAGGTACATAAATAACTAGTGGCAGTGTAAATATATGCCAAGCCAGCAGATACTGGAAGAAGAAAGATCATAACTGGGAGTAACAGAGATACCTTTCTATAGCAGATCACAATCAGCACAGAAAACTATCACAGTAAAGGAATTATTTAAATTATGACAAAAACATTTGAAAATTTTCTGTCTGGTTCTTCGTCCATGTTTATTACACAGGGCAGCTTTGAAATTGCAGTTGATGGTGGAAAAGCTTCCTAAATCATTTATGTACTATAAATAATTTAAAACAAACCAAACAACAGTCAAAAAAGCAATGCAGTCAAACATTCTGCCTGTTGCCCTGAGATTTCGGCTGCTACTGTTGAAACCAAAGTCAAACACTGCTGATGTTTCATTTGTTGATAGTGAGAAACTCAGAAAGAGTGGACATCTCTAAGCCTATATCCCACCCCTCCCTAACTGCCTGTGCCATTAGTTTAGTTGTTTATTGCTGATGGGCATCAGCCACCTGCCAGAGCCACTTGGTAGCAAAGCAAACTACCAACCAAGCCAGCTGTGCATGGAATGACAGCAACTCCACGTTTTGCATCTGTAAACATCTGTTTTACTCTGACCAGAGAGAGTAAATGCCTGGAGAATACAGTCTTTACAGTAGGGGAAATCTCTCTCAGTGGCTCTGTAAAGCTCCATGCAGACAGCCCCGTAATGCCTGTCAAGCTATAAATAATAATTACATGAATTTTTTACTGATAGTAGAAAAGGACATTGCTTTCAAGTGCTCACCTGGGAGTTGCTGCTGGCTTCCAGTACCTGCAGAAGAGATACTGCCCATCAGCATTGATGATATGGGGCAGGTCCTTGTATGGGATGTTTTGAGGACTCCGCTTTGGAGAACTTTCCTCTGGCATTCTGGAAGAATGACCTGCAAGGTGTCGGAAGAAACAAGACATACTTTAAACGAGGTGAAGGCAAGATAAAAGTTGATAGGCTTGGTAGCCACAGGCATTCAAGAAAGTCAATCAGAAAGGCAAGCATCACCGATGGGAGCCTCCCTCCAAAACCCCAGCCGAAGAGCCCCCAAAATCTTTGATTTAAAACAGATATAGCAATGTTTTCGTTCAGAAAAGGCTCACATTTGGGGGTAGAGCATCGGTTGGAGGAGGGGGAGAAGATCAATCCATCACCAGTACTTCATTAAAGCTTTCTCTCCCCCACTTCTCCCATCTGTGTTTATTTTGCATCATTTTGTCAAACGGATCCTAAAGAGAATATTTTAACTGCAATCAAGTGCAGATTGTGCAGCAGTTCCTACAGATATGAAAAGGCAGCTGCATAAAAGATTTATCTCTGCCTGAACATTTCCAAAGAACAGTGGAGGGGACGCAGCAGAGGTATCTGCCACCGTGTCATCATCAAGATCTTCTCTGACATCTCAGACAGGAAGGTGGCGGCGGCGGGGAGCGAAACATTTCCAGGAGAATTTGCCACAAACCTGTTTTCATCCTGTGCAAGGGTTTGCATTCTAGTGAGGAGCCGGCATCGCAAGTCAAACGCAAGCAGATAAGGCTTTTTGCATCTCGCTGCGGAGCCGCGTTCACACCCCGACAGCCCCGCGGTCTCCCGGCGCTGCGCGGGGCTCGCCGCGGCTCCTCTCCCCGGCTCGCTCGCTCTTTGAGGGAAGTCGCTTGGGTAATTCACCACTTCTTGTTCATCACTT
>VXAY01006537.1:1856985-1927228 GCA_013399855.1 Oxyruncus cristatus
CAAATTGCGTGTGTGGGCTGAAGTGGCGGTGGTGGGAGGGGAGGCTGGGAAGGGTGGGGGAGAGGGAGGGCTGTCGGGTGGGAAAGCTGCAGTCCACTTTCCAGAAGCTGCTGCACGTACATCAAAGGCACCTTGAACACATGCAGCTGGAGCAGCTCACAAAGTTCCTGCCGCTGCAGGTTGTTTGCAACTTTACTTCCTTCCTGCCACTTACAGTTCGGAGGCCGCGGCGACGGGGGGAGTCGAGGGAGGGGGAGCCCTTTTCTCAAAGCGATCCCCGCTGCGAAGCCATCTCGCTTGGAAGCGCAACTTCCCCAGCCCCGCGCTGCCAGGCGGGGAGCGGGAGGGAGGGGAGGAGGAGGAGGAGAAGGAGGAGGGAGGATCCAAGCACCGACGCGATGCCAGGTCGCCAACCCCGCACACGCATCCTCCCGCCGCGGCCCAGCGCGGCCGCCCCGCGTCCCCCGGCGGAGCCGAAGCGCGGTGGCTCCACCGCCCGGTGCGCACCGGCTGCTCCCGGGGAGGAGGGAGGCAGCGGCGGAAGGGCGGTGGGTGGTTGGATGGATGGATGGATGGATGGATGGAGGGGCGGGCGGTGCCGCGCCCGGGACGCGGTCGGTGCTGCCGCCCCCTCGGCTGGGCTGGGCGGGGAGAGCGGGAGCCCCGCGGTGCCCTCCGGGCCGGGGGGAGGGAGGAGGCACGGCCGCCCCCTCCCCGGCTGTGCCCGGGGGTTCCGAGCCGGCTCAGCCGCCGCCCCGCTGTGCTCGGGTGGCCACGGGCGGGGGAGCGGCCGCAGCGCTCCTGCAGCCCCCCGGCACCGGGCTCTGGCCGTGGGAGCGACTCCTCAGCTGCCTGCTGCGGGCTGGGGCACACGAGGGGACACCCTGGGGGCGTGAGCGGCTTCTTGCGCTGAATTTCAGGGAGGGGAGACCCTGGAGTCTTGCTGCCTCTTGGGCATCCCGGTCCGAAGCGCTCCTTGGGATCCCAACACCAAACTTCGCTGTTGGCGTCTAGATGTGCATCACTTCAGGCTTTGAAGCAACACCGAAAAGATCGTTCAGGTACTAGTTCGGAGGAGCACCCAAGCCCCTTGCTTTGCATCCTCATTCCGGGTGAAGGCCATGAATACAGTATATAGTTTATAAGCACATCATTTAACAGTGTCCCTAATCATATGTGCGTGCAACACACATGCTGCAACTCTGTAATGTGAGATCTGTTTGGTGGTATGTGATACTTGGTAATAAAATTGTCACAGCAAGGTTCCCCGAAGCTAGAATAGCTTCCCAGCCTTAAGGCATCCCAATACAGAGTTTCGTCATTTAATACTGGTAAGTGCTTAGCATTTACTGAGCACAGATTCAGGCCTTTCACGTTTCACCAGGTTCATTCATTTTTACATATCTACATAGAAGTCTCAAGCCTTTCTAAGAAGAGGCAGCTATTAACCCTATTTTTTAAAGTGAGGCAATGTGCACTTCAAGTGCAAATCTGTGAACAAAGGCTGAGGAAAGGAAAAAAAATGTGCTAACAATGATAACAATAAATGCAAAACCTCAGAGATGAGCCATATAAAAATAAAAAGGAAATCAAAACCAGACCTTATTTTATTCCTCTTTCATTGTCATTTATATTAAATGCCTTAGGGGGAGTGTTAGTTATAGATGGCAAAAGCAAAATTGCATATTCCCGTAACTGCTGTTGATTGGAAAAAAAACAAAACCAAACCAAACCAACATTTGTGGTTGCTTATAATGAGCGAGATTTAGGTCAGATGAGTCTTAATCAGAGCCCTGGGAGCTGTACCTGGAGATGTACCATTTGCTAGGCCAGCTACTGTCTAAGCACGGATGGGTAGAATCGAAGAGCTATCACAAGCCAGCTCCAGAGTTGGTAGAAGCAAGGACATATATATTTATTTAAAGGATACAGATCAGATAATAACTGGATTAAGGAAAAAAAAGAAAAAAAAGAAAAAAAAAAAAGAAGGGAAGGAGCCTCCTCCCCTGCTCACAGTTTATCTGCCAGGAACACTTTACTGCTTCCCTACAGCCATCCATGAAATCTGGTGCCAGGAACAGGCTCCTCTCCTGCTGTGGTGCTGAGAATATCAGAGTTCCCAGGGCCACAGAGGGGTGAAGGGAGTCGAGGAAAAAACCTCTGTAAAGTTCTGGATAAAAATAGAATCTCAAGGAAAATGACCTTTGTTAGGACACAAGGGGGAGATCCTGTATTTGAGAGCTTGGCCTGGTCACTTCAGACACACGATGCCCTTGATACCCTTTTAACTCCTGTGTAGCTAAATCTGGAGACAACAGAACTGTAGTCCAGCCTGCCCTTTCTTCCAAGCCCAGACCCTCACTCCTGCACTGGAGTGAAGAATCAGCTGACTCCTCCTTCCCTTCTCACCCGCTTCCCTGAGCCCCCCAGGAATTTGAGGAGGTTTCCTTCCATAGGTAGCACACCCCCACCTCCCCATGCCAAGTTTGACATCATGAGAATGAATGAGAGGCAACTGCTGACTTGTTGCCCTATGATTTTGTGGAGTTTAAGCTGTGAGTGAAAAGGCACCTGAGAAAACTGGATTGGGTCTGAGGAATTCACCCAGCTGATATCCAGAGTGTCCACCGGGCTTGAGCAGAGCAATTATTGCATACTGGCTCCCCGTGAGAAATCAAAGGGATGCCTGAGCATGCAGTATTTATAGGAGTGTAACATCTTCTCTTGTTTCAGTGGAGTGAAGTGTGTTTTGGAAGTAGAGTTTAAGCTAAATCAACTTCTAATAAAAAATAGATTCACACTTGGTGAATCTTTACGCTGACTCAGTAATTGCTCAAGCCTTGTAGGGAAGGGTGTTTGGTTTATTAAAGGCTGAGCCCTGCTTAACTTCAGCATCTCCATTGACCCCCAAGGTACACAAAGGAGTAAAGGAATACACCTTCAAGTGAAGAAAATTTTGGTAAAAAAATCAATTGCTGGAATGACAGAGAAAACACTTAAAATGAAATTTGTTATCATAGGAAGGAGTGAGAACAGGAAGAGAGGGAAGGGGAAGGGGAAAGAGGAGGGGAGGGAAGGGAAGNAGAGAAGGGAAAGGGAAAGGGAAAGGGAACGGGAAAGGGGGAAGGGGAGGGGAAAAGGAAAGGGAAAGGGGAGAGGCAAAGGAAAGGGGAGGAGAAAGAGAAAGGGAAAAAGGGGGGGGAAGGGAAGGGAAGGGAAGGGAAGGGAAGGGAAGGGGCATAGCAGGCTGGCATGTGGTTCTGATGGTGGGGTAAGGGACTGAGACAGCATTTTCTTTGCCATTAGGCTTTTGTTCACAAAAATAATTTTTAATGGATCCTATCCTGTTGGCATGCAAAGGTAGATCCTTCTGCTCTGGTTGAGGATACCAGTGCTCTTAAATTGCAAAGGAATATTTTTGTTTGAGAAGTGGATTTGATAGGGTGTGGGTGCTAAGCCATTTGGGATTCTGCTCACCAGGACCACAAAGTGAACTTCTGCTGACAAGAAGGAGGAAAAAATAACAGGGGAGGAGGACAGAATAATAAAATGTCCAAGAAGTATGTGGTCATGGAAAAATCTGCTCCAAAACCAGAAAAATGCTGGAAGTTACGGTAGTCAGGGAGCAGCTGGAGAAAGCAACAGAGAGCGCTAGCAAGAGAACATGTGGGAAATGATGGGAGATGAAGCATGAAGAGGAAGAATTAAAATCAAGTGAAAAGGAAAGAAGCCAACGCCACTAAAGCTGTCAGTTTAGAGTCATTAATTTGGATTTGCCCTTCTCTTTGGCTGTTTTTTTTTTATGAATCCCTAGACAGAGTCTAGCCATTCAGCTTTACTTATTTCTGTAATCTGCCTTTGCTTGCCTGTTGGTATTCCTGAATAAGACGTGTAGGGATGAGGCAGGAGTGGGGGCTGAAATGAACTGCTCTTATTTTCCTGTAAAATATCTATTTTAGTGTCTTGCAGCCAAAAAACAAGCTTGGTCTCAGGCAAACCGGATTGAGGAAGAAAATGTTAAAGGACAATATTCTACTGAGCATTTAATCTTAACAATATCAGGAGAAATTATAAGTAGCTTGGCATTGGTCTGCAATTCTGCAATCTCATGGACCTCCTCACAAATTAGTGCCAAGGGAAATGGAGAAAGGTTGAAGGGTAAGTGCAGGCATATCTGAGTATCACAGAAATTGTTTGCAGGCTTCCACTGAATTTGTTGCCCCACAGTAATTTCACTTTCCCCAATCCACGGGAACGGAATTATTAGATTAAGCTAAAAGTGGTTTAGTGACCCTAGATGTAAACTACAGTCAAGTAATAAAGTATAATTAGTGGTAAAAATAGTCCTAATGTCTTTGTAGGTAATAAAAATTCTGCAAATCATGCTGCCACTGGAAGTCACTTGCCAAGCTGCGACTTCCAAACAGTAGCTGTGTGAGAGGAGTGATTCGTATCTTGCCTGTGTTCCTTATTTGACAGGGCCAAAAATGCACACTTAAAAATACATTATTTGACTATAGCTTTCAGCCCTTTAAACTGATGTACAGAAGATGACCCATCTACCCTACACTGATGTTAACTCGAGAGCTGGTTGTTTTCAATTACAGAAGCAGTACACATTCTTTGTGGTCATCCATTTGGGAGTTTTTATTTGTTTGTTTGTTTTTTTTTAATTAAAAACCCCACAAGATTATTAGTAACAGGTTCTGAAACACTCTTAGTATGAAATGCATGGACGGCATCCTCCCAAGGCAGGAAATTCAAAATGAAAGGGGAAATTCTGTCCTAAAGTTTTTTTTTTCTGTGGAAGGGAAGTTGAAGGATTAATTCTAGCAGCCCGATTGCTTGAGAATGGATCTGCCTTGGGAATAAATAATTTTTTTGATAGAGGTCTGGAACTGCAGAGGCTCAGCAGCGTTGTATCTCAGCTCAGTGTTGCAGGTGGCCGGCACTAGAGGGCACAGCCTCAGCTCTGCTGGGCCCTGGGAGCATGTGGGTAAGGCAGCGCTGCCAAAACCCCCTTAGCCTGATTTTTTTTTTTTTTTTTTTTTTCCCAATCACGTTCCCCTGTATCTCGAGGTTTTCTTTAGGCATTCGTTCCTTTTTATCTCTGCGGCCCAGTATTGGTTTCTAAATAAAAGTTTCCTGTGCTGGTATATAATTAGTCCAATTTTCCCTCTGGATTCACTCACATCATGAGAATAAAGTTCAGTGGTTTATACCCTGGACAACCACATTGCTGCAGCACAAGAAGGGAAATCCTCTCCTTGTCACTGTGAGGGCAGACAGGTTAAAGAGTCGGTTACACGATGGTATTTCCTATTTTACCATTATATGACTGTTTGTGACCATAGGAATGTTCATAAAATGTTGGTCACCTTGGTAGGAACAGCATTTTGATGGCAGAAAACGTAATTGAAAGGCATCCTAATGGAAAAGGTCCTAAGCTTTGGATTTTAATATGCATAAAAATCAGAGTAAGACAGCTTTATAAATTTTCTCCAGCAGGAATTGTGATCTCAATTTTGAGGAGTACCTGACCATTCCTATTCTCATTTCTATTCCTAGGGCTGACTGTGTAAGGCACTCTCCATACCCAGCATCGCTGTAGTAGGACTAAATCATACAGCCAAAAGCTACTGCTATTCTGCTGTGGTTAGAGTGATGCTTTATTTTGGTAGCCAAACTGGAAGCACTGGCTGGAGAAGAGTTATTATTGTGTCGCCTGGTTTTCTTGCTGCTCTGCAATTGACAAAGCCTCATTCATCATGCTTTGCATTCCAATTTTTCTTTGCACGTTTTCCAGCTCATCATAACATAATTATGTTTGTGTTTCCTTCAGCCAGGGACCGATACTTTCTTTTACTAAGACAACAGCTGCACTGCACAACCTTGATGAATCCCCATAAGGGTAAAATGTGCCTGTGGTGCTTGTTTCTGCTTTGGCAACCCGAATGTTCAAGTTCTTTTTTATGACAAATGCTGCTCTAAAATGCACCCAACCCCGATGCTTGCATAGCATTTCTCAAAATGATGTTTTATATTGCAAATTAGACTTGAAGTATTAAACATCCTGACTGGTTTGTAATTTTGAAGTCTTCTTTTGTAGCATTTCTGTTTACAGTGTTTGTAGGTTATAAACGATGGAATGGAATTTAGAAGGCTGTAGTTACTGATGTGAAATTGTATTTTTGAATGAAATTGATTTTACGTGTGACAACAAGCGCAATCTGGAGGTCTGCTTTATGTCCCTAAAAAGCATCTTAAGGCAGCTTTCATGGTACAGGTGAATCATTTCTGTACTTGGCCTCAGTTGTTCCAGCCACACTGTGATGTAAAGGAAACTATACAAACCTCAATTATGAAGTGCATTAACTGCTAGTGATGGAAAAAGACACAGAGTATTTTTATTATTAGTTATGGAGATATTTTATTTGACTCTAGTACTTTAAACCTGAGATTTCAAAGTACTTGAGAAAGGAAAGATTTTTTTTTTTTTTTTTTTTTTGCATAGGAGAAATCAGGGCAGAAAAAGGTAGGACTCAATGCTGGAGGCAAGCTGAGGGTAGAATCCATTCTTGATGCTCCTGATTTTGCTTACCCAATTATACCATTACTAATTCCCATTTCATCTCAAAATCTATCTATTAAAGCACTGTGTACAATGGAAGTAGTAACTTTTTCAGTCGTTGAAGATTACTCAGGTTGGTAAATGTGGGGAATATTGTGTCCTGAACAAAACCACAGCCTGGATAATTGCCTTCTTCAGGGCAATGTTTTCCCTACAATTTTGCTTTCTATCCAATCCTCCTGGTGTTATTATTCCTGCCACCAGCATCTGAAGGTTGTTTGTATTTATATATAAGAATTACGATGATTCTGTACATGCAGACAAGAGTTGAACTGATATGATCAGTCCTATCATGTGCTCCATGATTTAAGGATACCTTGTGATATTTGAGAGTGTTTTAGTTTTGCAATGTCTTAGTTCTGTCCACCACATGGGTCACTGATGCCACTGCCTGAAAGGCTGTTAGATGTTGATGGGAACTCTCCCTGGCCAGCCAGGGCCAACTTCTCTCCATGAATGCTGAGTATGGTTCTGCAGTTAATAGAAAAGGTAGTGGGTTGCTTGTTTTGGAAATACAATGAACACATGGCTCATGAGAAGAGACTGCTTTGTGCTGTTTCTTCCTTATAACCCTGAGGCAAATTCTGGCAGATTTCACTAAGATATATTTTAGATTTTTCTCTCATCTATCATCAGTTTCTTTACTGAGTCCACTCACACATGTTCACTGTAAGATGTGTATTTTCTTTCTGATTCATGTACACTAATTGCTTCCTAACATCTGCCTAACAGATTTTGTAAGAAAAGTAACTCTGCAAATATTAAGAAAAAAATTAATGTATGAAATCTTTGAAAGCTCTATTACTGGGGTTTGTTATCCACAGCTGACTGGATTCATTTCCAAGCCAGGAAGCTGCTTCAGCAAAACAGCTGCATTAGTTATTTAACTGGAGGGCTGATCCTGCTCTTGCTCACACTGATGTAAAGCAGGAACAGTACCAGAGAAAATAAATAATATCCCTAGTGTGAAATGCACATTGGAGAAAAAAATTAACATTATGGTACGGCAAACCAAAAGAATTGTAGCAGATATTCTGCCTTCTTGTTGTAGGTGCTAGGCAGTTCCTCCATATCTTGCAGAAACCTTATCCCAGATGTACTGCTTGCTCCTGGGAATGTGCTTTTACTTGTTAGCACCAAGTGGCCAACAGAGTTAAGGCCCAGTTGTGCTCAGTGTTGTGCCCTAATACCATGAATTCACACATGACTTGTTCTGTACTAAGCACCACACTCATTATTGTTTGCATCTGGTTCATAATTGTTCCCTCTCAGTTATTTAATTTTTACAGTGTCTGTTACAATTACTTTATACTTTCTAGTGCAGGAAAATACACTCACTGGTTTTCCTCCTAGGCTGAATTAATGCATGTGATAATTAACCCAGAGATACAGAGAAAGGAGAAATCAAATGAGCATTGCAGTGAAAAAAGGGACAAAGCTTCCCTAGTCAAGTATTTCCTATATAAGATGACAATGCTATATCTCAGAACAACAAGGGATTGTTACCAGAACCTCATGTGCTTTAGAGATGAATGGCTTCAAGCCCCAAGGCCATTAACACCCTTCATTTGATCTTATTGTCAATTAGCAGCATGTACTGTTAATAACATCAGAAGTTACAGTACCCTGGAGTTCCCCCCCCAAGCCTCATCCTGTTTACTCCAACACCAGCTATCCATTATATCTCGGCTACAGTCATTGGCTCCCATGCAGCAAAGGTATCTGTGGTTTTGTTTGTGCTTTGGAGTCGTGGGCACCTGCAGTTGCTGGGGGCTTGTAATGTCAGTTTGTATTCCTGTTACTGACAGTTCAGGAAGGGATTCCTGAACTCCTGCAAACAGGAACCTCCCAATCTACAGTACTGTGCTTTGATACCAGCATGTGTTGTTTTTTTTACTTGTTGACTTTTCCCAGTACGTTACTGATTCTTCTCTGGAGTTACACAGCAAGTTTTTAAATGGAAACTAAGGTTTGGAGATGCTACACTTTCAGACACAAGAGCAAAGACTCAGCTCCTGGATGGAGATATCTACGTGAAGCTCCATCATTCCTAGACCTTGGGAGGTTTTGAGTAGAGGGAAAGCTGCAACACTCAGTGCCTGAGGCAGGAACCATGGACATCTCTTTCCCTTCTGTGCTGTGAAATGTGTACAAGACATGGTAAGCAATGCGTGTGTCCTCAGTCCCATCCCAACACCTGTGCCCAGCACCTCAGTGCCAGCAAGGAGTGCGATTGCAGCAGCAGCTATGCTTTGGTTTAAAAAAAGGATAAATTCCTAGCCTTTAATTTTGTGGGGCTCAGTCTGAAATGAGACAGGAGTGAAACCAAAATAATGATGTCTGCCTGAGTCCAAAACCTCCCTCTACACCAGTCCAGACACGTACCCCAGACTGCACCCCGGCAGTACAGCTCTGCTGGGGCTCATCTGCCTCCGCGTCTGCCCCCAGTTTCAAATCTCTTCAGCAATTTGTTCTGTAACAATCAAGGATTTCTGGGGCAACTCCAGTAAGATTAGAAAGATATCCTTCTGCTTTGAAATATGTGAGCATGAATGATTCATTCAGCGCAGCACCCCTTGGCCATTCATATCTATCTGAGGATAAAATATATTTTTAATTATCAATCTATCTGAGGGGATTTTTTTTTTTTCACTAGACAATACCCAACTATATTGTAAGAGCCATTTGGATAGAGCCAGAGAATTTGGCAGCAAGATAGGGAACATTTGGGCTTTCAACAGTTAGGAACATATGGAAAGAGGTTTGGAAGACTGCCACATGGGATGTAACTTGGAAGATGCTACATTTCTTCATCCATTTTTTGTGAAGAAAAGTAGAAGAAATTTTACTTTTTTTGAAGGATCCTAATTCCTGTTTATTTCCTATGCTGTACTGCTGCTCTAGGATAAACCACTATGCTCAGGTGCAAGGTTTGAGCAAAATCAGCTGCATGTTTATGGGCAACTGTAGGTGGGTAGTTAAAAGGGAGACAGTACTGGAGATCTTTCCAAGTTTTTACCTCCTAGTTCATGAGATCCCTTGCAGGTGAACTCACAAAGCTGCAGCCTTGTGACTCAGATCATAGGGTGCGGGAGGATATCTGGTGCCCAGCCTGAGCCAGGATGTGCACCATTTACTGAGCTCTGTGAGGACAAGGCCCTGCTGGTGGTCCTTCCTTTGTGCTCCTGCTGTGACCGTCTGTCTCCATGTCACTGTGGCACCCGTGGTTGGACAGACTCTTCAGGCTGGCTGTGTCCCTCTGGTAGAGTTTCACCGTGTGCCTCTGAGCTCCAGCACTACATTACAAATCCTAGTCACCTTTGGGGCAGCGTGGGCATGGGAGAGAGGAACCACCTCCAGCTCAGTGCTCAGGACTGGACATGTGTGAAACAGCAACATCTTCACAGCATCACAGAAGGGGTCAGGTTGGAAGGGACAACAGTGGGTCTTCATACCACTTCAGGGGCAGATGCCTCATGCCCAAAATGGGAGCAGTCTATGTCTCTCAGAGTCAGAAAAATGATGCATAGTTTGCTTCATATTTGATAAATCATTCACCATAACCACTGTGTAAGAAAGGAGTTTTAAATGCGCTTTTTTTTTTTTTTGTGGCTTAGTTGTGTGAGGTTGGGGGGGCTGCAGCAAATCCAGAATTTATTGGAATACACAAATACGCATTTGCATGATTGGCAAGTGGACCCTGCAGCTTAGTAAATGCTAATTAATCTCTCAGACTGGTAGGAAATCATCATCATCCTGGTTTGTAATGAGAGACAAAGACAAAAGAGAGTGGCAGGGGCTTGTACTGAGTGACAGATAAAGTCAGAGCAGCCAGAATTGTGGTCTTCATTGGTGTCCTGAAGTCTGAACAACAGGATGGAGGCACTTGGGGCTTTCCCCTCAATCCTTGTCTCCAGTAGCTCAGTTCAGGGCAGGCTGCAGCTCTCATCCCACCTGAGCGCTCAGGTTTCCTTCCCTCGAGAAGGAATAAGAGCGATGGGGAGGAGGTGTATGCCAGCTCTGCCTGCAGCAGGGAGCTGGAAACCAGCCTGACTATGCATTCACTTCTGGGAATTGGGAAGCACTCACAGACGCTGTGTTTTGGTTATAGTCTGAGTGTTTCTTGTCCACAAATTCATTGTGGCTTTTATCTTGCATTTTCATGTGAGAATTTGTTTCAACACATGCAGCCAAATAATGACTAGACAGGGCAAGTTCCTGTTATTTCTTTGCTAATGGGATGCCTGGGGTCACTAAGGTATCACTAGGTTGGGAAAAGTACTAAGTGAAGGCTAAGATGACATCCTGGAACAGAAACTGAGCATGGAGGAATTAGTGAGCAGGGCAGAGGAAAGAGCATCTTCTCCCCTGTGGCAATAGCTTAGACAGAACTGACTGTCTAAGTCAGAGGAGCAAAAAAGATAGGCAAATCCCTAAATCATGTGAACAGGAAATATTTTAGAATAAAATCTCTGCCTTTCTGAATAAAACCTGGAAAATACCTAGTGAGTTTTGCATTTCAAGTAATTTTTTAGCCTTATATCCATGGCCTCAGCATTTTGAGCGAGCTAAAATTTGATTTAGAATGTTTTAATATTTTGCTTCTTCTCACAGAACACACCATGAAAAACATTAATTATTCCTACTTTCTGTGGCCATAATAGCCCCAAGTTCTGCTATTCTGAGTATGCACTTCCCTTTCTGAGTTTAGGTTTTGGTGTCCATTTAGAAATCTTCTGAGCCTAACACAGTTCTATCCATAATTTTCTTACAGAGATTAAAGAGCACTAAAACTAATGTACAGAACAACCTTTCCACAAACCCCATCCAGTTATGTGCTTCTTTGCATCTCCATTCCCATCTCTACTGAGCTAAAAGGAGAAAAGGTACTCTCCTATCAGCCCATTCCTGCTGTCTGATCAACTGGCAGCTATCACAGCTCTTCCTTTACTCCATTACAGTTTCATTTCCAGAGGAAAAAACCCTGATGGATGCTGAGCCTCTGGATTGTGGCACCACTGCAAATAAAATCAGGTTTCTGTTTATACCGAAGGGCTGGCAGTACCTCTCTAATCAGGCTCTCTGTTCTTTGGAAAGCAACAGATATTTTGCCTAAAAGCAGTGCAGTGTAACTCGGCAATAACTGCTTGTCGGGGCTCGGGAGAAAGGCTGTAGGTGCAGTTAGAAGCACTTGGGAGTAAGTTGACTTCAGGGGGTTTCTTTTGCCTTTTCTTTTTTTTTTTTTTCTGAAAGATTGCCTGAACTTGATGGAGGCTCTTTCATTTAAAGGACAGAAAGACCTACAAATTAAGCAACATCTATCTCCTAACGTGTGAAACTGCAATTTGCATACATCATGGCAGCTGCTGAGTCGGTCTTTATTACCTCTGCCGGGGTGTTAATCTAACCACAACTTTCTCATTTATTTAAATGAAAAAGCAGCGGGTGGCTGGCATGCCACATTATCTGTCAGGCAACCTGGGAATCAGCTGACAGAGCCAGAAAGAGATTTCAATTCTGAGGGGCGGCAGGGTGCTGCCCCCCCGGACCGATGGTCACAGGCGAGCTCGAGATTGCCCTTGGTCTGCTTTAAAGGTCAACACTTAACCTAACAAAACAAAACAAAACAAAACAAAACAAAAAAAAAAAAAAATCAATGTTGTCCCTGGACTGACAGAATAAGATAATAGGATTAAACTGGAAATCTCTTGTTTCTGGGTTTTTTCTCTCCCTATGTATCCAAACTGGGACTGTATTGATAACCAAAACATCATTACTGGTCCTGACATGATACAAATGGAAGAATCGCCATTTGTAGAGCACCCAGAGTAACATGGTCCAACCCCACCATCAGGGCCTGAAGGCACTCCAGCTCTCTGCCCAGACAGGAGGATGCCAAAGCTGCCCATACAGGACGTGTTGGGAGGAGGGAGCAGCTGTGGCAGTGAGTGGAGCAGGTGCCATCACTGCTGCAGCCAGTCTGGAGTCGCTTCCATGCACGGCTGGTGCCAAGTGGATGAATGAACATGCCAGAACTACTCATGTGGGAAGTAAAGCAAATGTGAGGTACCAGCCTGCAAACCAGAGGCTTCCTCACTCTCCAGAAAAAGAGGCTGAGGAGCTTCGAGGAGCCGCTGAGATGGGAGATGTGAAGAGCAGTGGCCACACTGGGAAGTCACCTGGGTGCACAGAATCAAGCATGGGAGTCTCTTCTGAGCTATGATGATGTGTCACCACTTAATGATGCAACTGTGTAAAACGGTGTATTTTTCAGTGGAGGAAGAGGTTCTGCTCCGAACTATGGCAAGAGTGACAGAGGACATGAGTTCAGTTCAGCACCTTGGTTGAGATGTTTCAGTGACAGCAAAGAAAAACTACATCCTGATGCCAATCAGAGTTCAACTGAGCTAATGTAGGTCTCTTCTAAAGTTCAGTTACAACTGACTGTGGCTCGTGGTCCCGCTCATGACAAACCACAGCAGAGCTTCACCCATGGACAATGTGTGTGCACCCACCCGTCAGAACAGGTGTCCTGCTTTTGGATGAAGTGTGAATGTAGTGTAGGTGTTCCCAAAGTTGGTAGTGGTATAAACACACTCCTGGAAACTGATCAAATGTTTTCCTAAAAAAAGGGCTATTTTCCCACTAGGTGAATTGCTAGCAGTTGAGATTTAGAAGGGAATATTTTTTAATGCAGTGCCAGAATGTACTGGTGTCATGAAAACATTGTTTTAAAACACTGAATTCAACACATATTTCCTAAACACTGACAATGTGCCTCTTCTGTCTCTGATGCCTACTCCTTTTCATCGTTTTAAAATACACTTTGTAAAAAGATCACACATTTGTTGAATTACCACAGATACTCTTCCCTTTGCCATTAACTTAACAAAGTTCAGGAAAAACTTTTGTCTTCGCCTACTTCTCACCCATTCATTTTTATAATTAAAATCACCATGACAACAGATAATGATATCAGAATGAAAAGATTATGACTTAATCACATGAGGGTGAAAACAGGCTTGGCTTACAGCAGAGAGAGCTTTTAATTTCAGCAAAAATATGGGGGGCACACACTCCATTTGTGTCATCATAAAGTGCTGCTGAGAGCTGCCCAGCTTGTTGCCCCACTGAAAGATGGAGTGTCCCACTTAATTCAGTGATGTGCAAGAGAAATATTCAAAATTTCATGAGCAATAAAAGGAAATTTGCCTTAAAAGCATTAATGTTTTTATGAAACAGGCTCATTATAGAAATTACCTGAAGAAACGCACCGTAAAGGAAACATGATTGTTATTGTGGTAGTGGAGTGGTTTCTTATAAATAAAATTCATTACATAAACATTCCATGTTAACCAGCACCATATTATAAATTGTTCCAAGTCAGAGGAGAACAGGGCAATTTAGGGGATATGGTCCATTTTTATCACAGCTGTGGCATTTCATCAGCTCACTGTTCCATCTTGGCTTCTGTGAAAGTTGTGGTATCAGATTGGGTATTTTTATTTCTGAGATAAACCTGAACTTTTAATAAGAACAATCTGGGAGTTTAGACAATATATATCTTCATAATCTGATCTACTGAATTTTCTGACATGAGTAAACTTTAATCACTTTGATCTGTTTCCTAGTTTTGTTCACAAATGGTATGAAATATGCTTTTAAAATTATGTACTTTAATTTTCCCTCTAAAACCAACAAACTGCTATTAACAGTTGAATGTTTCTGTACACTTCCTCTATGGCTTTTGGAAAAACTCTGTAATAAAACCATCAGACTAAAAATCTAGATAAGGAAATACATTTCATTTTCAATTTTCTCAGAAGCTATTATGATCAATCAACCAATTAGTATGGTGAATAAATAAATTAATGCAATTTTAAAAAGAACATTCTAAAAACCCCTAATGTCTTTCTCAACTAAAAGTATAGGCTTAACATTAATCAAGTTTATAACCCTGAATTTTGCTTAATCTTTTTTCCATCTTTGCTTAAAAATATGGAGATATAAATAGTGTATTATGGCCCTCTCTCTTCCCCATTAATTTCCAGAGTACAAGATCTGCAGCTGATGTAAATCAGTGTGGCCCCACTATTCTGGACCAATTTTGTAGATCTGTTTCTGATTTACACCAGCACAAACAAGAAGATAGTCAGGCCTTAAAATATACAGATAACACTTGGTTGGCAATCCTTTTATGTACAAATTCAGCACTCCATGATCTAGCAAAGGGGCTGGAGGGGAAACAGATTGGGAAAATTTCTGTCAGCTGTGGAGACAGTGGCCTTGGCTTTGGGAGTGACTTGGATGGGATCAGTGAGCAACAACATCTCTTCTGGTTTGGTACCCAGACCTCAGAGGTAGGTGGGAGGCAGTCTGAGCATCGCAGATGCTGGAACTGCTCCAGCCACCCAGGAACAGCTGCCACACAGAGATGTGCCCGGTTCTGTGGCAAGGTCTGTGGGGAGACATAATTCCTGAGGTGGGCCACCAACACAAGCTGTGACCATGCCATCCCAAAGAGGAGTCTGCTGCTCCTTAGCCCTGGCAGGCTGCAGGGCAGGCAGCAGGGCAGGCAGCATACAGATGGGGGGAAGGAGGGCGGCACTGGTGCCAGTCGGCTACGTCCTAATGTGTCCCTGTGCCTGACATTGGAGCAGCTTCTCATCCCAGCCAGGAGCCCAGCACAGGCTATTTATAGCCCTGGCACCTCACTGCTCACCAGAAGCTCTGTGCTGCTGTGTCAGAGCTCTCTTTCCCTCTCCCACCCACTCTCACGGACACCTGCCGCTCCCAGCGTCGGAAAGGTACATTTAAATCCTTTCCCCACTCGGAACAGGAAAAGGAAGGGAGTTTAGTGCTGGAACAGATGGGCAATGTGAAATCACTAGGGCCAGGCTGCTTTAGGTTGCTGGTTGCATGGGAAACTTGTGAGCAGGGATACTTGAATGTACGTCTTGGGGAACCCTTAAAGATCCTGGAGAGGGAGCCTAAATACAGCGATGCAGGGCCAGCTGCAAGGCAGTGACATGGGGAGGAGGCTGTAGGACCCGCTGTTGGTGCCAAAACTGAGGCCCTCGCAGTTCCTTACAGCTCCTGCCGTCCAGTTTGTAAAGGAAATGTAAGGGATTAATAACAAAAGAAGGACAGGAACCACTGATCAATATCAAACTTGCCGTCTGTTTGCAGCTGTATGGGGTTTTCCAGCAGTGTGGAAACAGGATCAGCCTCTGGATGCAGAAATTTCAGTGCATGAGGTCTGTGCATGCTGGGGAGCTTTGTGTACTCCACAAACCTGCAAACATCTGGACTTGCTTCCAGAAAGGAAGCTCGGAGAAACTCTTGCTTCTGCCATCAGAGTATCTCTGTGTGCTGGGGACTGATCCCTGCCATCAAGGGGCTGAGCATTTCCAATATGAGGGTTCAGTGGGGGTTGCAGATTTAGCAGGTATCTGATACGTGTGTTAGTGCATGGGCAGTTTTGGAGGTGGTGCTGTGTTGTTGCCATGGGTAGCTCTGAATTTTTGTTTCTGTGGATATGGATGTACCCAGATATTTGCTTGATAGGGATTGAAATTGAATCTAGAGAAATTTAAGGGAAAGTCTGGATTCAAACAGTAATTAAAGAAATGCTGTTGTCAAGTTATCAGGATTTACAATCTGCCCTTTATTCTAATTTTGCTGATGAGTGATGAGGATATTCAAGTTTTCACATACTAGCATTTGCTCGCCAGAGGGATGCATGCTCCAGAGTTATATAAATATTAGCAATAGGAGTTCACAATCTTTTCTGTTGTAAAAATGCAAATAGAGCCTAGTTTGCACCAACTCATTAAATTATGTTTCTTTTAATTGTGATACATGCAATTTACACTGTATGATATAACTGTTCCAGAAAGTGGGCCTTTCCTGTACTCTCCAGTATATATAGATAAATACAAAAAGAGAAACCTCTAAGACCTTTGCCAGGCTACTTAAAGAGCTACTGAAATGCATTTCAGAAATACATTTTCCTTCTACTGGCATCTGTCATTGTAAAAAACTTGTGCAACCTCGTTCAGTGAATGAGCACTTCGCCATTTCAATTAGGTTTTATATGTTAGAAAAATGATCTGCATATGTGAACTATAAAACAAATGGGCTCTGTATGTACATCTTTAGCTTCTATTCTTCTCATGCAACTAATGCACATAAGTGGCTCAGACTGGGCTTTGTTTGTAGGTATCTGTTTGTGAACAGAGCTACATCCACTTTCTACTTAAACCATGGGATTCTTCTGACTGAATTCACTGAGCTTTGAATCAGAGTAAAATTAAGTGAAGGCATATTTGAAAAGATGGTCCACAGGGTCTTTCATTTCCATCTGCTTTGATTTTTTTCATGAATCTATAACACTAAAAAAAAAAAAAAAAGCCTGATATTTGCTGAGATATGAACAATATTAATCCAATCCCACATGTAGGCCCCTGTCTTGGCAGTAAACGGAGCTCAAACTGTCAAATCTTCCCAGAATCAGAAACTACCCAAAGGCTTTGAAAACTGATCAAAGCATCTCCAGGTCTCCAATGGTCAATCATGCTCCCAAACACGGTTTCTGGAGCTTTGCAGACTGCTTCAAAAATCTCCCTGTTGGGTGCCAAGTTTCTCCCAGCCCAGAGAGCCTTGTTGAGTCCCATTTTATTGTTATTTTAAATTAAGAGCAGTGAAATGAGGAAGAAAACGAACAAAGCTGCTGCAGGAAGGCCGGGCTGTGTCTGTAGCAGTCTGAGTGGGGACGGCTGCAGGCTCTGCTGGCAGTGGGATGCACAGAGGGGGGAACACGACACTGCCACAGCTACAGGAGCCTGCATCTACAGGAGCAGCCTGTAGGTCAGCAGCCTGTCTTTCTGCACTGAGAGCCTCCTTTTGCACCACTTGCAGCCTGAAACTGGCTAAGAAGGCTCCCATGAGCCTGCCTAGCAGCACATCCCAGTAGGACCCGGCCATGCTTGGATATAGTGAGACCTCAGACTGCCTTGACTCAGGCTCCTCAGTATCAGATGGCATGTGAAAATAAACAGGGTGCCACAGGGATGGAGGGAGAAAAACGGTTAAAATCTCTCTCAGAAGGATATTTAAACTTTTATCTTATATAGGCCAATGACAAAAATTGATTTGAAGTGTTCTCAGTTTCAAAACCTCAAAATTCCTCCTTTCCTGGCAGCAATAAATCAGTTCAGATCATCAGAACTGTACTTGCTATGGGGCTGATCCTGGGAGATTGAGAGGGCTAAGCAAAGAGGGTTCTTCCTCTGACTTTTATGGAAGGAGATTCCATCATCTGGCAAACCTTTAAGACTGCCTAAGCTATTTAAGGCTGAAGTTTTACCTTTAAAAGTGATGCAGACACTTCTATCCCTAAATTGCACAGTGAGCTTAAGAAGAAGCTGGACTTTTAACTTAATTAGATGCCTTTGGAAGTCTGATAATCCTAAATCCCCAAGTAACTGGCAGCTGAAAGAATATGCAAAACTTCAGGAAAGGTACTGAGGCTGCTCATAGCTACAGTGAAACAAGTCCAAGCACTAAATTTCTAATTGTCACAGAGAACCATGTTTTAGAGTCACTTTCCTGTATGCTCATATAAACATAAATTTCCTAAAAAGAATTCTCCCACTTAATGCTCTGCAACAAGTCTGTGTATTTTATCTGGACAGAATGGATGAGATTGATTCAGGAAATAATATCTGAGTCAAAGCATGAAAGTAAGTGTTCCCTGAAACTGTGAGTGACCTTTTCAGAACAGATCTCCAGCCACAGGCTGGAAAGATGCTTCCCAGTCTGACCACCAGTAACTATTCTTTGAATCTGCTTTTTCAGCCAGCTGGGCACCTAACTGGTGTTGATTTAGTCTGTTGATTACATCACAATTTGTTTGCAATATTATCACATAGGACTATATCAGTAACTCAAGATAAAGTATCTAATTTATTCCTTATTATTCCTGAAAAAGATGAAGAAAATTAGATTGGATTGACACAATTTGTTCCTGATAAATAGATGTTATAACTGCTTTTATCACCTTGTTGCCCTCTAAATCCTTATAATTCAATCACATAATAATTTCTTCTGGCACCTTTCCAGGTATCAGAATTAAGAGAATAATTCCTGTTATCCTACAGATAGAGGAACATCTATAATTCCCCGGAAGCTTCCTTTTAAAATCTCATTCTTATTATGCTTTTTCCTTGTATCAAGATTAGCATTATTATTCGCCCTTTTTGAGCACTGCGGGATCTTTTGCACGGTTTAAAAATCTTGATCTTAAATGCCAGCACGGCTTTTATAATTAAACCCCGAGATTATAACATTATTATCATCTGGGTACTGATTTCTGCCTTGCTATGGCTGTCAGCCAAATGTCATAATGCATACAATTAACAGATTTGCTTCTCAGCTTACTGATAACAAAGGAAGCACAAATAATTCGTAGGCAGAGGCACCAGTCCTTTGATGTGACTGAACTCTGATCCTTTCAGCACCTGAAGGGAGGCAGGCTGAAGGCAGGGCACCCTCATTAAGGCAAAGAAAAACAAAAAAGAGAAAAAAACAGAGGAGGAAGAGGAGGAGGCAGGAGGTGCCCCCCACGCTGGGTGCTGTGACCTCTGCTGGGCTGAGTCTTGCAGCTCCCACCCTCCCACCACGGCACGGAAAGAGGAGATTCCTTGGGAAAATACAAGAAAAACCTATGTCCCAGACAAAAATACAGACAAAATAATGTCTCTAATTACTAGGTAGCTTTTTTTTTTTCTTTTTTTTCCAGAGGTTGAGGGAAATTCCTAATGAGATACTTCCATCTGGTTTACAGCGCCTTTGTGCTGGGGCAGTTCAAAGAGGCTGCAATGTAACTGAGAATCGAGGACAGCATTTATTTATAGTTTGATAGCCTCATAAAAGCTGTAGAGCTGAGCTCACAGCAGTGTGCTTATTTATGTTTTAAACTGCTCATGCAGCACCCTACTGCCTTGCAAAGCGTATGCTGGAGCTCCTGCATAAAATTATGTATGGCTCTTCCATGGCACAAAGGCAAAAAAGAAAAAGTGAAATTAGACTAACAAAACAGTTGATAAAAAAATTAAAGTAGCAGCAAGAACTGGAGGAAAATTAATAGCCTGGCTCTGAAATAAAGTAACATCCAATGAAAATTTGCACCTGAATCCATTTTTCACAGTAGAAGAAAAAAATATCCTAAAACTCTGAATAAGGCAATAACTCTGATTTCAGCTCCTGGTGACATTACAAAGGATTTGAACCTTGTGCTGGAGGTTTTATAATGACAATCCAGCCTCTGGCACAATCTCAGAGCAGTGTCTCACTGCAAATTATATTTGTATCACATTTATCCTTTCTTTTAATATCAATGTACCATCTTTTCCCCTCTGTAACCCAGAGGGAAAGCAAAGCAGCACTGTTTCATTATTAGCCTTTAATAGTCTTTCCATTGATATAAAGGAGAATATTAATATTCTTCCAATGACCTCACCTAAACACTGCTAAAAGCCAGGAGGGAAGTGACAAGTTTGCAGCTAATGTACAGGGATGAATTTCTGAAGTTAATGGCAGGATTTCACCCCTGGGTTTTAATCCTGTTTTCTTTTTAACCTTTTAACTTCAGTTTCCTCAGCTGTTGGGTGGAGAAAGTAGACTTAACATACAAGTCAACAGCATGATTTTATTGAGTACAGTTCAGTCAGGAGCTTGCTGTGCTATCAAAGCACGGAGGTGCAGAAGGTTCTTTCTGACAAGGAAAGGCAAATACTGTCCTCTTGAAAGTGTGAGGTACCCAAGCTTTTCCTATAGCTCTGCCTGGGGAAGCAGCATCGCTCTGCAGAGCTTGACAAGGTGGGTGAAGACACACACTGGAGGGTTGCAGGCAATGCTGCCTGCAAGGTGGACTCTCCTTGCACAATTCTGCCCAAGGATAAGGTGATGGTTGAATACAGACCAATTCCAGGACAAGAGGAGCCTCACCATCTGCCATTCCCAGGCTGTACCTAGTTCTGCTGCTGCTCCTGGGGAGGATGCCCAGAGCTGCTCCTGGGGAGGAAACCCAGCAGTTCTGTGGGCAGCTGAGGAGCCCACCCTCCCTGGGTGCAGATGGGCAGTGCCTTCATTGCCTGGGTAGTGGATGTAGGACTTATCCATCAGATAATTAGTACCTAGAATAGTACATAAACGGCCTGAGCTACATTGTGCCTCAAGATTCCTATTGCTAATGTCTTACGGATGAAAGAGAGGAGAAAACGGCTGTGAGCATGTTGTGCCAGATATGCTGATCACTGCTGTGAACACTTGAAAGTCACAAATCTGATGAACAGTGTAATCAAAGTGTTGGTCTTAAGAAAGCTCAATTAACAGTGAAACAAACTTTAAAGGTGACCAGCAAAGGAAATGAAATCATACCTCAGTTCTACACACAGCTTCTTCCTGCTCTGTATGAAAGTCTGGGAAAGATGATGGTGATTAATCATCTCACTTGTTCTTCACATTAGAAATGCACATCTTGACCACTATGGAAAAGCTGGGGGATGTGTGATGGTCTGACATCACAAAAGAGAAAGGAGAGAAGTTGATCATTTTGGAAGAAAAGTCCTGATTAGTCAGATTGTGAAACAGGACTGGGGACTTGTTGGTAGTTACTAACACTTTCTTACAGTTGGAGAGTGAACAACCTGTTTCAAGACACTACAGCTCATCTTCTTTAAGATGTCTATGCTTATGATCTTTGAGATCTAGTGTGGTTCCTTCATCAAAATCCAGTGAAGATCAAATATTATAAGGTGATAAAATAGCTCAAAGGAAAAACAGTAAACATCTAATTATCATGTAGGATTAAAAAAAGAACATTTTCTATCTCATAAAAGGCTTCTTCTGACTGTGAAGACTTCTCCAGAGGCAGTTGATGCAGGATTAAGACCTATATTTTCTCAAATGCAATATTTAATTTCAATGGAGCCAGGAAAAAAAAATAAATTAAAAAAAAAAAAATCTAGATTTCAAAATGCCATCTCTGTATTTTTTGTACTCAATTTGCTGGCTTTGATTGGTTTTTAAAAGTACCATAAGAAGAGATCAGAGCTTGGCCCACATCCAGACTATAAAGTTAATGTTTTGTCTTCCAAATCCATTTTTAAAATCTGGTAATAACCCAGATGCATTTCTCAGATTTGTTGCTTCTAGTTCCAGATTTGGAATATGGAAAGAATTGATAAAATCAAGGAAATGCTAGTCTTCAAGCATGCTTGGCTTTTAATTTAGCACTCAAAGTGAGGAATCTATGTAATTTGCAGAATGATGACTACTTCCAAACCTAACTGAACAGTTAAAAGAGTAGGTTTGAGTTTGATATGTAGATTTCCTTTTCACCTGGGAAATAACTATAATATTTTTAAAAATCCATCTATCTAAATCTGTAGAGAAATCTGGACTGTTTGTAAAAATATATTTAAATGGATTTCAAAGAATTTCATATGCTCATTTTTTCATGTCGATACATATTTCTTTGACAAAACTAAGACTTCTCATTGTGCTGCCAGGATTTGAGAAAACCAGTTCAATCTGCTATGCGAGCCTGTGATCCTGCAAATGTTTAAGCTGGTGAGGAATGTTATTCATTTCAACAGTCTCATTAAGCACTTCATAGCATGTTTACAATGTGTTTCAAACATGACTATGCCACAGCTTTAGGATTTGTTCGTGTATTGGTGATTCATGACATGAGTCCTCAATGCATTTCCAAAACAGAACTGTCTCATGACCACATGAGAGCCAAAATCTGTGCTAAGGACTGGTATCCCTCAAGGGATGGGTAAATGTCATTCTCCCACTGAATCTCTACCACTGTACCTCACATTCTGCAGCTTGATGATCTGAAAGACAAAGAGGTTCACTACAGGATCCCCCACTCAAAAAAAAAATCCCCAAAGAAACAGCAATACCACCATGAAGTTCCTTATTTTTTTCCCCATAAATAAAACTGGAGGGAGTATGTGAATAATTACGATTTAATTAAAAATCTCCTTTGAGCTTGCAGTAAGTGGAACCACAACTCTGTGAATCTGCAGCACATAAACATCCCACAGAGAATCGCGAGTACAGCTCAGTGCAGAAAGCTGGCCCCTGTTTATCCCAGAGGAAACCAGTAGCAACTGTAGAAACCAGTGACCTATGCTTTGGTGTGAAAGAGTAAAGAATCTGGCCAGTGGGACCAAGTTGCTTCCTGCCAATTCACCACCATCCTTTGGGAGTGAAACCTGTCTCTGCCCAAACCATGGTCTTGGCTCTCTCAGCTTGGAGCCTGGGGAGAAGTGGGGTGAAGTGGGGAGTGATGGGACAGACAAATCCATTGGTAAAGTGAGGCAGCAGCTTCCTGATTGCTTTGCAAGGCTGTAAGTACAGGGCTTTTGCATCAAAACTGTTCTGCAAACTGGTACCCAAGCCTGCTGTAAGGCAGAATATTAAATATCCACACATCCACTTATGGCTCTGTAAAGTGCCAGAGAACTGGGTGGTACTATTTATTTCCCACCTGCTTTGCAGAGGTGTAGATCACTGCGAAAAACAGTGAGAAACAAGTCTAATGTCTTTCCACTTTTTTAATCTTGTCAAACCCTTTTCTGAAATCTCTGCTTAGACATGACTCCCAGTTTGAGAGATGCTGTGAACACTGAGAAGGCCCCATTGCAGCAGTCTCACCGAAGGGCCTGTTGGAAATACAAGGTATTTTCAGCATTAAGCAAGGACTGATGTCCCTCAGGAGTATGAGAGACAAAACTTGAATAGCCAAGGGACTAATGGCCTGATCTAGAGTTCATTAAAGTCAGTGGAAATCTTTCCCTCAATTTTAACAGCCTCTGGATCAGGAACACAGGAAGGAGGGAGAAGGTAGTTGAAAATGACTGCTTTGAAGGGAAGTCTATAATTGTCTTTAAATAATCACAAAACATGGGGTTAGATATTGAATACTGAAGATCATTAGAAGTGTTCATTTTTCTTATATTTTTTCTTCGAGATATTGAACCTGAGACCTCACCATAATTTGACATATTTTTTGTGCATTTCTGATTTATATCACACCCTACAGAATGACTATCTTTAGATATTAACAGCAATATTCATTTGCCCAATAATTTGTTCCTATTGCACAGTGTTACGCTTCTATTTCTAGAAACATTCCCGATGAAGACCTTGAATTCTGAGGATATCTAAAGAGAGGAAGTTTGAAGGTCAACCATGGATCACAAGGCTGAGGAGAAAAGGAAGCAGCGCCATAGCTTGACTTTATTAGAACAAGTAAAGGGAATGAAAGAATCAACACAGATAATTGATGTTGTGCTGGTTGCAGAAGGTGAGAAATTCCCCTGCCATAAGGTGGTGCTGGCTGCCTTCAGTCCCTATTTCAAAGCCATGTTCACCTGTGGCTTGGTTGAGTGCACGCAGAGAGAGGTGGTGCTGTATGACATCTCTGCAGAGAGCGTGTCCACGATCCTCCACTACATGTACAGTGCGGATTTGCTCCTCACGAATCACAACGTGCAGACTGTCGCACTGGCCGCGTATTTCATGCAGATGGAAGATGTTTGCAACATGTGTCAGAAGTACATGATGGACCACATGGATGCTTCCAACTGTGTGGGCATCTACTACTTTGCGAACCACATTGGGGCAGAAGATTTGTGTGACCAAGCGAGGAAATACTTGTATCAGCATTTTGCTGAGGTGAGCTTGCAGGAAGAAATATTAGAGATTGAATTCCAGCAGCTGATGGCTCTCATAAAGTCAGATGATCTGAATATTTCCAGGGAGGAGAGCATTCTGGACCTCGTCATTAGATGGGTCAAGCACAGCAGAAAGTCGCGTTCAGAACACCTTATTGAGCTCCTCAAGCAAGTGAGACTGGTACTCATCAGCCCTTCCTTTCTTGTGGAAGCCCGGAAAAGGAACACAATGATTCTGTGCAATTCAGAATGCAATGATATGTTTGAGGAAGCACTGAAAACCATCAAACTGTCCAGCCACCCTTCCCTCAGCCTGCGCTATGGCATGGAAACTACTGATCTCTTGCTCTGCATCGGCAACAATTCTCTTGGTATTAGGTCCAGACATGGTAGCTACGCTGATGCCAGTTTTTGTTACGCTCCTGCAACACGAAAGACTTACTTCATTTCCTCTCCAAAGTATGGAGAGGGTTTAGGATGTGTTTGTACCGGTGTTGTCACTGAGAAAAATGATATCATTGTGGCAGGCGAGGCAAGCGCCGTCAAAATGTCTAGACAAAAGACCAGGAACATTGAAATTTATAGGTGTGTACCCTCTGTCAGAAAATCCCTGACTATTTAAAATTTTTTAATCTAAATAATGTTTATGGGGACAAAAAAATAGTCCATTAGGCAAAGCGTTCTTTACTTGAAATTTTTTTTCCCAGAGATTTTGATTACCTCAATCAGTCTGCCACAACTTATTTTCATATCACAAAATCATACACAACCAAATCTTGATGCATTTTCTCCTGAAAGAAGGAGGATTTACTCTTATGGATTTACTCTTTCTGTCTCTGTTTAAATGAGTTTGATTAGATCAATGCATGTGGATTTTATATTCTCCTTACTCAAATCTCAGTATTTTCCAAGGATACTTCTTTTCTAGGTCACTGGCAGGGGAAAATGAGGCAAGCAAATGACCCAATGAGTCCAGTAAGACAGAGAAAACTTTATTCTCTGTAATGTTGATGATAGTACTTCACAGATTAAAGACAATGATTGATATCTCTAAACCCTCATTCTGTTTTTACTCATGTCTTTTTCAGATGCATCCATTTTAAAGAAAAACAGACATTTTCTGGATTAAAGATAAAACTTTAAAATGCTGGCAGCATTTTCAAACACAAATGCCTAAATTTAAGGAAATAAATCCATACTGAGTCAGCTGAAGTGGCCTTATTTTCAGCAGTGTTGAGCTCTCTCTCTTCCCACTAACTTCAGTGGAAAATGTGATTGAGCACCACACGCAGAAATAAGGGGCTTCTTACCTTCATTAGGGTCAAACATCTTTGAAAGAATTCCTCACCTAGAATTCCTCATACTAAAAATGCTTGATCTTGCTAACATTGGGCTCAATTTTATAACTTCTCTATGAAGGAGAAAGCTCCCCTTGTCCTTGTACCATTGTCTGAGTAAACACTGATGATTAAGGGGGTAATGCTTCCAAACAAGCTGGTGGGACTTCAGGGAACCGAAGTCATTTATAACTCTGGATTCTCCTACAGATACCACCAGCGAGGAAACCAGTTTTGGCACAGCCTGTGCACCACTCAGCTCCGTGAGCTCTACGCATTGGGCACTATCCACAACGACCTCTATGTAATAGGAGGGCAAATGAAAGTGAAGAATCAGTATCTGGTCACAAACTGTGTGGAGAAGTATTCCATGGAGCAAGGCACCTGGAGAGCCACGGCACCTCTTCCAATACCACTGGCATGCCATGTGGTGGTGACAGTGAAGAACAAGCTGTACGTGCTGGGTGGATGGACGCCACAGGTTGAGAAATGTGCCTGTTTCTGTGTTTGGTTTGTGCACTAACAAGCAGTGTTGTGTAATTTTACAGTGCTTCTTGCATGGGAAAAGTACATCAGCGATAACAGAAGAATAAATTGCTCACAATTCCTCTGATCTTTTGCAGGAAAACCAAACAGGGTGAGGAAGAACAATATCCATCTATGCCATCCTTGATGTAAATACCAACTTCAGGAAGGGCAGTTCTTTATTTATAGAGATGTGCACAGTGAGCAAGAGTTTAAAATACATCTCCTGTGTCATCATGGGTTCCAGCCTTTCTGTTCCTCATTTACCATCTTCTTAATTTTTCCAGAAATCATAAATAATGGTATTTAATTATACAGGCACCCTTAACTGTGCCCTATCTTCAAAAAACTTGTACACAGGTACACTTCAGGGACAGATTTATATATGACATTTAAAGTTCACCTCAATTTCTCAGGAAGCTTTCTTGGTTAACTAAAGTTAATTTATTCGATTTTAATTGTATTACATTTTAAATGAAAAGTCAAAGCATTCTCTGGAAAACAGAGTCCTTTAGCCAATCCATTAATTTGTTTCAGCTGTATCGCTTGGCCAGGTAAAGCTTTTACAGGAGTTTTCAGCAGGGCCAGAGATACCGTGTTCGGTAGCACAGGGAATATACAGAACTATGCTACAAGGGAGATGGGTGTCAGGAGCAGTGCATGCTCTCTCCAGTTGCTCCCCATGCAAAAGATCTTTTTCAAGAGCACAGTCCATTTTTATTTACTGCTTGGTGCACTTTAAATTTGAGAGTTCAGGATAAGGTCCCACAGTTATTTGACAATGAAGTGGAACATCTGTAATCCTCGTTGCTGACAGCAATATATTCAGACTGTCATCACAATTCAATGGATTGTGTCCTCTTGATATAAATTAAAGTATTTAAAAGGGAGTTGCATTCAGCTAATAAGAATTCCACCTCTTTGGATATTTTGAGTGCCGGAGTCCCCAGGGAGACAACAGAAAGATCAGAGAGTATTTCTGATACAGAAACAAGTGAGCAAGGGTATCTCACTATTTAAAGAATTAAAATATGAAAACACTTAATGTAGAAAGTCTGTCTGTAAAAAAAAAAAAAAACCTTGAACTGAAAGATATGTCATATAACAAAGATAGATGTTGAACTCAGACAACCAGCTTTGTTAAGCTTTTTTCCAGAACAGATTGTGAGAAGGGAAAGTGGCTTAGAAGCACAAGTCAGGAATATTGAGCCAAGAATGGTTTAAAAAAAACACCTAAATTGGATACCTGCCTACAAGTACTATCAGTAACAATGCATGGGAGTCTGAGTTTATATATAAATAGGTTTGGGATGAGCAAATTAACAGTAATTTATTAAAACCCACAGCTTTGCAAGATTAGGGCGTACCAGAACAAATCAGAATAAATTAGCTGAAGCTCTCAAAAAAGTGCTTTAAGATCAGCACTGCAGAGTGCTGAATTCTTCTGGTACAATGTATCTTCCCCCTGTCAGATGCAGCGATTGTATATGTGGGGATACCACAGCTGCACCAGGAAAGCAAATGAGCTCTCCAAGGCAGGGGTTGTCCCTCTGCTTGAACAGCACTGAATGTTCTGTCGATCCTGAACAAACACTAACGATGCAGCATTGACAGAGTGCCCTGAGTGCACGTGTCCATTACAGGACAGAGATAAATACATGTTCCCTTCCCTTTCAGGCTTTGTAATTGAAACAAGACGAGACAAAGTCAAGCCAGGACATAAAATGACAGCTTAGGAGGGCAAGGACTCTGCTCACATTAGCACTGCTCTGCTCAGCTTTGGTTTGGCCTCACTGGTGCCAGCAGAGTTAGAAACCCAGGCAACTCCAGCCTTGGTAACTGGGGGCTGTTGAAGCAAAAGAAAGCATTTGGTGAGGCTGAGAGGAAGGTTCCAGACCCTTGAGACGTAGAGAAGGGCTGCTGAAAGTTGTTTTCTGTACAAAAAGAGCACAGGGTGCACTCTGAGGCAAGTGTTACTACAAAAAATGAGGGTGGACATGAATTTACAGCATGTCAAATGGCGCCTGCTCCGAAGAATATGCTTAGTCTGTGTGGAAAATACACAGTTGACCCCCTTTCAGTGAATAAATTAGTGTTTCATACTTACCATAGAGAATGAACATGCCCTGGGCACTTACAGAGAGTAACCAAGAGGCTATATATTTACTTTGTAGTTTGCCTCCTACTATCTTGTCCATGGCATTGGTATTGGAAAGGTCTTTTGGGAAAGAAAAATAAGAAGAAAACCAGGAACACATATAACACCATCACAAGCAAGCAAAGTAGTTCTCTCCTTCTCACTCTCTCTATGTGAAAACTTTCAACCCAAAATATTTCTGGATCCTCCCCCCACATCCCACTGCTTACATTCAAGGGTGTTGTACCCAGAAAACATAATATGAGTTCCGTGCATCATATCAGACAGGCAGAGAAGGGGGCAGAAGATTAGAGAGAACAAGAGGAGTAGGAGTGAGTATAAAAGGAGTATTATGGCAGCAAAGATATTGCAGGGGGTTAGGAGCTTACGCAAACCATCGAAGTTACAGCAGTTGAACAACATTACTGTGGTTAGGCTGACTAAATAAACATGCAAATATTTATTAGAATAAGTTATGTGTAAATATAGCCCTTAGAAAGGCCAGGAAAGTACCTCACTGAGACTCATGGTATGGTCTGAGTAACAGCGGGAATAGATTTCAACATTTAGCAGGAAAAAAAAAAAAAAGACAGACTCGTTTTCCCTCATTATTATTAGGACTGTACAGCAGCCTCGTGAAAGGGGTACATTCTTCCAGAGCTGGGACCACGAATGTATTGTTATTACCCAATCCTCAGCTTTATTGCTGCAGAACATAGATGCCCACTTCCTCCTTTGCCTTCTACAGTGGACTCCCAACCACAAGCCACGGGTGCTGTTAAACCCTGGGGAGCACAATCCCCCGCGGCTATAATTGATGTGTTTATGCTATTTATCTGCCGAGCTGTCTGCTGTGATTAATTGCATGCAGGCATGTGCAGGGGGCTCCAAATGTTGTATTATTATATGGCTGTCATATTTCATACAGATGGATCTGCCTGACGATGAGCCCGATCGATTAAGTAACAGAACGTTTCGGTACGAGCCGGGCCAAGACAAATGGACGGAAGGAGCTCCGATGAAGTACTCGAAGTACCGCTTCAGCACAGCCGTAGTCAGCGGGGAGATTTATGTCTTGGGTAAGAGGAAACAGATTTTTAACAGATAGTACCACGACTTTTTTCTTCTTTCCAGCAGTTTGCCTCTGTGAAGCGAAATATCTCACCCTTTGTTATGTACCGTAGGACAAAGCACACTGGACTAAATGGGTGGTATTTTTCTGAAGTTGTCTGTTCCCCTCATTATTTCTTCCTTCCTTGATTTATGTAGGTTAAATTAGGTGACTGTTTAGTGTTCTGGATTAATGAAACAAAGATACTTCACTTTTTAAGCTACTTTTCTTTAGGGTATCAGTGTGTGCTATAAATAGTAATGAATATTAAAAGGTGAGAAGAGAAGCCTTGTAAGGACCATTTCACAAGTGAGCAGAGAACAGCTAAGGAACATAACCAGCACTGGGAAAGAATGGCATAGGGATAAAGAAAATTTGGATCTCCCAGTCAAACCCAACATTATATCCTGATAAAACTCAACGAATCTTTCTTTTCCACCCACCTCAACGCAGTGCATTCTTTTGTAAACTTAAATATCTCATGTTGTCCTTTTTCTGCTTGAATCTTTTCAATGTTTTTGTTTCAAAACAGTATTTTGACCAAAAGTATAGATTTGTGTGAAAAAGTTCAGTAATCTCCTACCCCAAAATCTTTCGTCCCGAAATGATCCCCACCCATATTCCTCAGTTCTGCAGTAAATCCATAAAAGAACCCTTTTCCCAAAGACCATTCTCAGTGGTCCCATCCCAGCCTATGTACAAGCTAGGACAGAGAACATCACCTGTTTCTGAACACGGGCAAACAACTCAGAAGATGGCAAGCAAGGGATTTTTCTGAACAGAAAAAGATGTAAGGCAGGGAAAGGCAGATGTAGAAAAAAGGCACTGCAAATATCGGGAAAAAGTTAAAAGGGGTATCTTAGAAGGGGAATAGGAGTCAGAGAGGTGTCCAAGTAACAGAGAGAATGATTACAGATAGATGTGTGACTGGAAAGTTCTTGGAGAAGTGGGAGAAAAGCTCATACAGTCAAGTAATCCACAAGTGGGCTGTGAGTGATTCACACCCTTCTGTGCTCCCATGGTCTCATGGCAGCAATTGCATCAGTACCTTGGGACATTTCAATCCCTTCTGCTTCAAACTATTCCTGCTTACAAGCTTATCAAAGTGAACACAAAAATACAGCCTTATCAACATAATACACCTCCTGCACTGGAGTGTTCTGTTTTCGTCTGGGTTGTTATATAATGTGGATAAAGCAGAGCTTGCTCCCTGCATGTAATACAGAAAGTATTTTGCAGGGGGTGTATGTAAGAAAGGTGTCTCTGAAGTAGAAGAAGAAAGTGGCTTTAATGTGCATTTATCTTTTTTTAGACAAACTTACTTCTCTTAAGTGGCTTCAGAGAGGCCCATAGTCACAACCAGGAGGAAGGGTGAAAGGAGCCCATGTGGCAAAGAGAGTTTTGCAACCAGAAAATCATATCATTATTGTCAAAGGTTAGTGGTGGAGAACGTCAGTGTGCTGTTAAATAATAAGAGTTTTGGCTGCCCAGGTTCAAAGGTCCTTCAAAATTGTGGAAACTCCATCCTTTGTAAAAGGTTAAATACATATAATTATTTATACTGACATTGATGCTCTAATGGGGCAGAAGAAGCAGCTGGAACAGTTGGGAAGAGAAAGGCTGCATTCATGCGTTTCAGTAAGACAGTGCTCCAAGATCAAGACCTTGAACACTGTGATGACACAAGAGAGTCAGGGAGCAAAAAAAGGAGCCGCCTTGGGACGCATGTGATAAAACAAATTGACAGTCCTCTCCACAGCAAGCCTGACACTGAGACAAGGAAAAGGAGTGGCTAATAGGGAAAACTGCATCCGTTTTCTTCCCTCAAAATCTCACAAAGCAAGAAGCATATCTGAACAATTACAGTAATGAAATGTACAGATTGAACACAAAGCACAGCATTAAATCAGAAAAGTGCCTGTTTAAATGGCATTGAGGCAAGTTCACTGTCTCACAAACCTGCAGAAGCATTTTGCTAGTGTTAAAAAAATAAAAAGCCTTGTTTTGGTATGTAGAGCTGCCAGTGTTGCTGTATTCAGGGAGCTAAACACTGACTTGAATTATTTCTTACATGCTAGCCAATACCAATAATTTTTGTGTGTGTGTGTGAGAAAATCTTTGCTAACAATCAAATCTGCACACGGGCTGTAACAAGCTCTTGATCTGTCTCCATCACTTTGTTGGTTCACATACCTTCCCATGGCACTCCTTACTGGAGCCTATTCCTAAGGGAACCAATGCACTTAATGCTGAGATTAACAGTTTGTTGCACTGGACCCTTCACTCTTGCCACTAAATCTATCTAAGCATTCAAAAAGGCAGTGTTTGTTCTCAGTTTTGACAGCATAAATCTGGGGTAATTTCACTGTAATGGACAAACTTGCTTGTGATTTATACCAAGGGTAACTAAGCTCACACCCTGCTCCAGGGAGCAGATCTTTGAGAAAGATTGGGCTACTTTTACCATTACATTTCTGAGCCTGCCTCCCTTCTGAAGCTCCATCCACTCAAGGTGTAACTGCAGCATGTGCAGACACGAATGAGTTACCGTCAGGCAGCAAGAATATCAGTTGCAGAGAAGACATTTTGACCTAGGTCTGGGCTGCTTTTGCAAACTCCTGATTGCCTGTTTCCACAAACCTTGTGAGGACTTCAACATCCATCAATCTGTAAAATTTAGTTGAAACTGGGCAACAGGCACAAAAGCTATGAAAGGCAAAGAAAATAATGCAAGTGTGGTTAGAGAACACACATGTAGTGAGGGTAATTGCATGTCTTGTTTTCTTAGGAAATCAAATATTACAACTACTTTTTTAATTGAAAGACAAGCCTGGCACTGAGCCAAAAAATGATTTGTCCACAAATTCTGTCTTTGAATGTTCTGCTTTAAATCCATCTGTAAGAGTATGGGTGGAAATGGAGATTTAGCTGTTAAAATTAAGAAGACAATGTAGTTGGTAAATGTTAACCATCACGGTCTGAAAACTCCCGGGAAGAAATTAAAGCATTTTCCAAGGCCTCTCAAAATGATGGAGCAATTTCCAAACAAACTCTGTTTGGAAACAGTGGTACAGTCATGACAATTGGCATCTTACTCTGCTGATATCACACATGGCCTCATATTCAGCTGTGAACTCACACTCTCCGGCTGTAATCAGAACCTCACACAGAAAAGCAATGGTTTATCCATGGTGACAAGTTCTTGTTACCTTGTGAGTTCTCAGGCTGCTGAGCTGTCAGGTGGGTCCAGTTTTCCTTTGGAAAGAATTGTGATGGTAACCCTGGCCAAGTGAACGGGCGATTCATGGCATTGAAAGGAAGGCAGTGAAAATGTTCTTAATCTGGATGATGTGGTACTTGATCACATAGATGACATTCAGGAGAGAATGGAAATGGAAAGAACAGAGGTTGATAGCGATGGAGCAAAGAATAGCAACTGTCATGAGGGCAGTAAAAGCATTGCAGGCTCCTCAAAGCTGTGGATCCCTTGGACATCACCCTAATTCATAAAGGGTATTGGGCACTCTGGGAGTCTAGAAAGATGCTGTCAAGGGTGATTTGTGCAAAAAGACACATTCTGAAGAGGAGAGGTTGTTCTCATGTAGTGGCCTCAGAGATGTCTGTACTCAGGCTTAATGACTAAGCTTTTGTGCTATAGATCAGAGGGAGACTTTTGTGGAGTCTCTACCACTGCTGTTGATCCCCCTCCTCACCCCTAAAGGGGGTTCCCCATGGTGAAGTTTGTGTGCACAGAACCTGAACATCTAACAGGCTGCCATCCCCAGTGAGGGGACACTCAGTGAAGGGGCCATTCAGAAGCGTGGAATGGCATTCCCACAGGCATCCCCCCACTTCTCATATCAGACTTGTTCCTCATGGGGTGCACTGCCTCCACAGGCGTCCTGCAGTCTGCACCCAGCTAAGAAGATCCACTGGGGGCTGCTGGGGACAGAGGAAGAAAAGGGAGAGAGGCAAAAAGGAAACAGATATCTGCGAGATATCTTCAGTATGCCTCCAAGACCAAGCCTTGCTTCCCAGAAATAAAAACATGAAATAAAGAAATAGATAGCTCTATCTGGGTACATAAAGTAGCGTTGCAGAGAGATGAGATTTCTTCCCAGCGAGTCTTGAAAACAAAGTTGTTAAATGATGTAAGTTTGTCAGGTCTTTCCAGCAGGACCTCTGTCTTTCTATATAACTTATACAGGTGTCAGGACATTGAGGACTCTAGAACAGAGATGAAAAATCACTGCAGAGAAAGTTGATCCTTTCTATTATCTCTGCTGTATGAAAGTAAATTCTATCAGAAATATGAAGAAGATACAGAATATTGGCTTTGAATAAGGTGCAGTAGCATTTTCTTTGACAGACAAGTCCAATTTTTGCTTTCATGCATGCAGGTGTAAATCTGTAGTAAGTAGTCTGCTGATGTCAACTGTGTTGTGTCAGGCTCATTTTATCCTAACCCAGATCCGAATCTGATGATTAGCCTTTGAAGTGCTAATTTCTGAAAAGTCCTATTGGCAAAGAACAGAGAGTATGTAGTCACTGTCCAAAACCTCTTCCCAGCCTAATTGCAGCTCCAGCATGTAAACCCCCAATGACTTAAATGGAATTATTCCAGAGACACACTGATGGAAGGAAAATGAGAGAGAGATTAGAGTTTTTGGTCTGAGTAGTAGCATTGTTCAGGAACCTGTACCGTGTGTCTTAATCAGCAGTCCTGCAATGTAATTTGTTTGTTATGTAATGTTCCTAGAGAATTTCATCCTATTTATATACCATACATAATCCTCATAAGTAAATGAACAGCATTTCCTAAGGCTCAAAATCCTTTCTCCTGTTCATCTCATTTGACTGGTCTCAGCTCTTTCTCTCCATATTTTCCCAGGAACATAACTATATTTGTTGGAAAGCCCAAGAAAGAGCAGTATTGTGTTCTTAATGACAGAGGCAATTGAGACACTTTTGGAAGAAAACCAGATGGGAGGGATCTATTTAAGGTCATGCATTTTAATCTCTTGTTTAAAAAAATATCCTTTCCAGCTAGGTCTCTGAAAACTTATCACAGCCAACATACAAACCAGGAAAATTTATCCAAATGAATCGATCTGAATGCCATATTCATTACTTTATGTTAAAACACACTCAGTAGAACTACTGCCTCTAAAATACAGGTCACTGGTAAAAAATGTTGTATCACCATGACATCCTTAACCATATGTTGCTTTTATCATTATATAATTTCTACCTTATAAAAAAGAATGTACAGAAGGATTTAAAAGAGAAATCCTATTAGGGAAGATTTAGGAACCAAAGAATTTTTGGTTATCCTCCTCAGCCTGGCATTCCACCTCTTACAGCTTGTTTTTTTTTCTCTCCGAGTTGTTGCTGAGAGCTTCTTTTAAAAGTTTTAAGCAGTCAAATGAAGTTCAATTAAATCCTGAATGTCTTGATCATAAAATGCTTATTTCAATGTGTACTTTGGGGTCTCTCTGGAAAAGAAAGTGTGTGTGGGAGGGGCTGGAAGGAGACATTTTATCTTTCATGCTTGAATATTAACTGTGCATTTGAATAACAACTTCTTCTAAAATAAACCTATCTATTTATAAATATGCTTTGGACTTGTGACAAGTAGCAGCTTATGGGCCTGATTCTGCTCTGTTATACCTGTGCAACAGCCTCCTTACTGCCTGTGTGTAGGGAGGAACGAAAACAGGCAAAAAATGGGTCTGATAGATGAGATCAGAAATACTTTCTACACACTTTAGGATTATCAGAAGAAATTAGAAAAAGGTACTTCATGAGAAATGGAGCTGGACCCGAAACACTGACCATGTTTAGGAAGACAATCATCTGGTTTTTTTCAGCCTTGCTTCTGATCAATCTTTTGCCCTCATGTCTTCTGCAAGCTGCATTACCTCATCTGCTGTGCTCTGGGTTAGTAAAGATGACAGTGCTCCTTGGTTTCATCTTTGGAAGTGCCTGCCAGGGCTTTATGGCTCCCTCATTTCTCTGAGAAACCAGCCATGCAGCCCCGCTTTGCAGAGAGAGAGAGAAACAGAACTGCTGAGACTCAGCTTGAGTGCTGTTAATGAAGGGAAACGTTACATAAGAGATTAGCACTATTAAATCCATTGTGCATTCCAGAGATCGATTTAATAGTGAATTATTTTATGGGAGGCAAAGTTGGATTTCATTTGCTTGTTGGAGAATTACCCCTTTTTTTTTTTTTTTTTTTTTTTTTTACCCATTCCCCAGGTTCCTTTGATAAAAATTCGGAGGCAGTAGTAAGAACACATGTTGCTTGGTATTGTGATTGGAGGACTTAACTATATGATAAAGAATAACAGTGTCAGTGCCATGAAGGCACTAATTGGTCTTGATCACCTTGATCAGCATCACCTTGGGGCCTCCACCCACACCCTCTGCCCATAGCTCCAGGAGCACCGTTTAAATACAGGCCTGGGGGGGAGTCAGTCCTTCCTTGTACCTTCGTCTTTGCCTGATAGCTGCTAGTGGGACCTTCTGCAATTGCCTGTCCCTGGTTCTGTGGAGCTGTGCCCTGATGGTGAGCTTATATAAAACTCCCTTTTAAAAGCTGCTTTGCTCTAGTGGTTCCCTGATGTACAGCTCTGGCTGAGAGACTGTACTTCATGTCTAACTTCAGGTGTCTGTTAGTGGGGGAACCAAATAAAGTGGTATGAAATCTGCTGCCCAGTCTCAGTGAAGAGCTCTTTTCAGTTCTGTCTGGACCCCAAACCACATGGTAGGTGTCCTTTTGGTCAGCCATCCCGTCTATGCAACAAGCAATCCAGACTTGGAGATGTGTGGCTTGGTTTTCCTGTAGGAAAGAAAATTGTCCTTGTTGGACTCAGCTGCCTGGGAAATTTAATTGCAAAAGAGCTTGGTGTGAATAAGACTTGAAGTGCAATTGCTCTGTGCCAGTGCCTGGTCTTACAAGTATCAGTGACATGGGTGAAGTCACTGGGTGCATGTAGGTAGGAATATTCCCTGTATGTTGTAACTGCATGTCAGGCTCACTCCTATAGAAACATTGCCTTTGCACCTGCTGAACTAATCATTACCAGTGACTCTTTACCACTTCATCACTTACAGACATTTCCCCTTAAGTGCTGGAATGGTGTGCTGTTATTAGAGCTGGTGTGGCTCAAATTGCATTTGGTCTTCTCAGATGAGCGTGGGGCCAGGGAGGCAGCTGACCTGAGCCAAAGCTGTCTGCCAAAGCACGCTCCGAGCAGTGTGTGGGTAGAGCACAGCACAGAACTGTGCCTCATTGAGATTCTGAAGATGTGCTAATCACATCACCCACCCTGCCTTGCCTTCCTGAATCAAAGACTTGTCTTCTCAACCCTGATTTCTTAGTAAAGATCATGTATTTTATTTATATATTTATTTTACTAATGGAGCTTCATGTTAAATTTAAAGTCCATTAGAACCACTGCTTTACAGAGTGCCCTTGAAAGTATGTTTGATTGCAGAGTCATCCAAGCGTGATGTAGAAAGCTCTCAAGCATTAATGGGTTTGGGAACACAAAGGTGGCTTCATTGGCTTTTTTAGTCCTTCAGTGGTGTCTGAAATATCTCCTAGGGAAAGTGCATAATGTAAAAAGCCTAACGTGTTGAGAGGGTGCATTTGGAAGGGACAGGAGGAGAAGCCTGAGTTCTGGGATTAAATCGTCTTGTGTGATCAATGTGAAAATGACAGAAATGTTTGTAACTCCCAGTGAGAAATCCATCTCCCCTGCACGAAGGACACGTAATTGGGCTTTATGCAGGGAATTAAGCCAGGTGGGGTTGAATTCACCTGCTCTGTTTGTGAGTGCGGGTTAACGAAGGGCCCTCCACAGCATAAATTCCAGACCCTGGGCACAGAAATAGCCATTGCTGCCCTTGGCACACCTGCTGGGACTGCCAGGAGGCTGTGACCACAGCAGGTGTGTTTTAATGACCCCATCTATAGCTCTGGGTGGTTTAAGGTACGATTGCAAGGACACCGTGCACTGCTGACAGGTCACTTGGCACGAGAGTCTCCCTCAAACAACCTAAGCACCTCTGCCCTCTTTCTGCACCCTGCCTTAGCTTCCTAAAGCTTACCATTTTCTGTAGAGGTTCCTGTAGGAGTAGAGTATGAGCTCAGTTGTTCTGCTGCCTTACCCAGAAAACTTGAGATAAAGACAATCTCAGTGGTCTTAACTGTAATTCCCTGTGTCTTCACGTGCACTCCTAACAGCTTCCTGTGGGACAGGGTGATCTGGAGTCTTCAGTGGTGGATCACACAGTGGCCTGAGTTGTCTGACACAGAAAGCTTTTTTTCTTCTGTCAATTTAAATTCTAAATCATAGATGATATATAGCCTGATAAAAGTGAGATTCCTCCAGTTGGTTGCAGATGTGAATTGATTTAAATTTGAGTTTGTTTGTTTTTTTTTTTTTCTGATTCGTGTATTAACTTCTTTGGAAAGAGTCCTGAGACATCCGTCTCCATAGAGGAAAAAAGATATTGTCTCAGAGGAGTATTTCTCAGCTAGTGCTTCTGGGAACACAGCAAAACAGAACTCATAGAGCCTAATATCCTCAGATTGCTTTGATAACAAAATGTTAGAATTGCTTTAGGAGAGGAGGTTGAAGTTCTTGATTTCTTTTTTTTTTTCCAGAATGCTCTTTTTCTAAGCTTGAAAATTAAACTTTACTCTGATCTGATTTTTCCTGCCTTTTTTGTTTTTCTGAGAACTTAGCTTTGCCCTTGTAAATTGAATATAAAATTTGATTTAGCTGAAATAGCTGTGCAGGGTTTAAATAAAAGGGAGATATTTTTTATATTCAGAACTGTCACTGATTATGCCAGGATTAAAGGAGGTTAAATATAAGCTGCTTAAACTACCCAATCAAGGTTTCATAAACTCTTGAAAACATGGTAGCTCTGAAATTTTTTAAAAGATGCTTTAATAGGTCCTAGAAAATTACTTTCCTCATAGCTGTATACAGAAAATGTTTGGTGGTGGATCCCCTGGTCTGGTAGCTGAATGTCTTCACTAGCAGGTAATGGTTGGGATTTTTGCAAAAAGCCACTGACTGCTGTATCAGTTTTGTACCTGGTTATTTGTGTTCTTTCTGAAGTTATCTTGCCCTACAGTTACTCTATTTAGAAAATTACAATAAAAACACAGGAAGAAATAAGCAGCTATTATCCTTCTAGAAGAGTTCTGGGCCCTTTTGTTCACCTCCCCCTCCCTGCTGAAATATTGAGGCAATCAGCAAAGCTATTGTTTTTTTGACACGCCGCATGCATTCCCTAACTGGTACCATTCATTCCTCTGATTGAACAAGAAGCTCTTTCATTTTTCAAGTGAAGACTTTTCTTGTGGGTGAGTGCATATTCTTCAGTAGGGTACAGTAACACCTGGGCTAATTTTAAAAAACCCAGCTTGATAATCAGCAGCAATCTGGTTTTGGCACCACGAAGCTGTCTTTTGAAGGGGTCAAATTAGCCTGTGGGGAGCTCTAATACTATTAGTTCCCAGTTGAAACTGCCTTGAGAATCTCTCTCTGCATTACACTGCGCTCTGTAGACTGTACATGCCCTGGTAGCAAATCGTCTTGCCTTCTGCACTCTGTGATTATACCAATGGATGCTGTAGAATCAGAAAGCCTGTGAGATAAGCAATCAATTAAATAGACTTCTCAGTTAAACATTTTGATTAGCTCTTAAAAGTTTCCTCGATAAATTTAGGGGAATAGTGTCCTGTCCCAAGAGTGGCACCCCTCTTATAAGCCATTAAGGAGTAGTGGAAAATATTACACAGAACAGGATAATGCTTTTGTCATAGAGAACAATAAAATAAGTAAACATCTGAAGTCTGAAAATTATTTTTATTGCTAAATAGCCCCAAGGAACAGCTCAGTGAGACTCCATCATGAGAAAGGCTTAGCAGGGTGATGCTTCCCTTTTTGGCATGGAAATGATCAGCAAAATTCCTTGACCACAATTAATCCCTACCTCAGCCCTCTTGGATGAATCAAGCCTCAGAGGAGGAGCCCATCAGAGCAAATGCTGATTAGTTGAGGGTGTTAAGCTAATACCAAATGCATATGGATGCCAGTCTTGTTTAAGCAAACACTAAGGGATACCGAACTGCCAGGACCTTGCTGGTAGGTATCGAGGCAAGTAAAGATTTGATGTGCATGGAAAAGGAGCTGAAAATGCAACTCAGTTAAGGTTTTCAAATTCAGATATTGAACAAAATCAAATACTGCGAACTTCAGCCACAGGAAAACTTCCTGCTGATGATAATGAACACTGAATTTCGTTCTACTTTTGCTGGTCTGATGGAGGGTTAAGTGATTTTATCTTTACCTGACTCTAAAATACAGATCATAAATACAGTGTTTGGATAATTGTTCCCATTTATATGTAGTATCCTCTTGCAAACACCTTTGGAGAATGCAAAAAGGTTATAAAAATAACACAGTTCGAAGAGATAGAGGGGAAAACCATATGCAAGTAAAACCTGGAGCACCACTAGGGACTCTTTTCTCTGACAGACCAGCTTGACAGCGTTCTAGGGGCAATATATTTTAAAAGCAGCTTGCACAGGTTGCACTTGCAGTTATTTCCTTTTGCATATGCAAGGGTATAATTATATGCCACACAATGCATTTTGGATTTCCCCAACTGAGCAGTCCTACACGTGTATCTGGGATGCGAGCCTTCATGTGGAAATTGCTTGCGTATTGCACTCATTTTATATTTAAAAGTGGTCACACACACACACATGCACAAAAGAACCTCTTCAGCATGCCATCAGTGCTCATTACGGGCATTGTGTCCACTGGCACAGATGGAAAACCTGCGTGGGTACGTCAGCATATTAATTCCGGAGAACCAAAGGCTCTGAATTCAAAATCTGGATTTGATTGCTTGAAGGGATTTGGGAAGGCAATGTTTACACTGATTTTTAGTGTTTCCAGCATGCACTGAGATCTCGGGTATATCTGCAGCCTGTTGCAGTATGTCCCAGCCAAAGAAAACTGGGATATGTTTTAATCCTGCACACTAATTAACCCTTCAACAGTAATATTGTTAAAAATAACCTGTTTGGCATTCCTGTGTATAGGATGGGTTAGTTTCTGGAAGTGAATTTGCCTTAAGAAACAGGTGTAACGTTTTTCTTTTATTGAAGAAAACTAACCAACAAATGCAAATGATTGTTGGTTAACACGCATGAGGGTCAAATCCACCTACTGGATTTGAGAAATAGCTTTTGATCTATTACAATTTGTCCAGCAAACAGAACATGTAATTATGACAATTTCTACTGTATGAGGAGAAAACAAAACAAAATACCTTTGTGTTTTGAAGACATGCTGCTTTTCCTTATTTGAATAGAAGACTTCAGAAAGGATCTTGCTTTGGTGTCTGTAGATCATGTGCAGTAGCTTCTGCTTTGAGTTTACTTCTTCACAAACTTCCAGAGCTGCAAAAGGGAAAGAGAGGGAGATAAGAACACGTAAACAGAAAATGCAGCCAGCAATGTGTTTTTCAGAAGAACGTGGGACTGCTACATTTGACCTACATATCTTTTGCAGGAGGAATTGGGTGCCTTGGTTATGACAGAGGACAGACACGGAAATGTCTTGACGCAGTGGAGATTTATAACCCTGATGGAGACTTTTGGAGGGATGGACCTCCTATGCCTTCTCCCCTTCTCTCCCTACGAACAAACTCTACCAGTGCAGGCTGCGTGGAAGGGAAGCTGTACCTTTGTGGAGGATTTCATGGAGCAGGTACTAAAATGAGTCCGATATTCCTTGTGTAGTTAAAATCACTTTCATAGGACACAGACTGACCTGATGAGTGACCAACCCTATCAGGTGGCACTGGCACGCCCTGGAGCTACAGACATGATTCTGCCCTTTGGACTGCCAACCCCTAATGTCAATATGAATTGTGCTCTGTTTAACCTTCGCTTTTTTCCTTAACAAAACACGAAAATTTAAGGATGTTTCCAGTATGCGCTAAACCTCTCCAAATCTAAAACCTCGGTAGAATTATTCTGGATTTATATCTGGAGCTACAGAGATCAGGAGCTTAGTGTTTTATGGACACTAAAGAACTTGGGCATATTTGTTGAACATTAAGGCCCTGTCCATGTCTCCTTTGCCACTCTATCTCTGCCTGTTTACTTATGTGCTTTTTGTTATCGGTGTTGAAAAACTTGTGTATTTAATGAGTACTCTGGGTAGGGAATTGAGATGCAAACAGACTAATGTTCCAGATCTGGCAATTTTAAATAATCCTAGCCTCATGGACACCTTTCTTCTTTTTTCTGCCTTCTGACTGTGCTCAGCTCTATCTAAATCTTCAGTACTTATCTTTTTTCATTATAAATGCAAAGAGGCACAAAACAAGCACACTTAAACTCTTACACTATATAGAGCTGCTACCCTGATTTTTTTTTTCTAGGAGAAAGCAATAGCACAGATGCATTATCCAGTGCTAATAAATGTCATGTCAGGCTCACTGTTGCTTGGGAATGACCACATTGTATTACTGGGTCACATGTCTTCACATTACACTTCTTCCAGTTGCATTGACCTGTATAACAACCTCTAAACATAAAGCCACTGTTATTTTAGAATGATGATTTTCATCAGCTAGTTCACATTTTACCTTCTAATCCCTTTATTGGCTACTGTTTGAGGAAGCTACTTTCTGAAAACAATTGTTTTGCAGCCTCTAACAGTCGTGTTATCCTGTCTTCTCTGATAGAAGTTGTGTGACTCCAGAGCAATTATGGTTGTGACACATCACTGTTCCCATAGTGCCATCATAGTTGTCTTTTTCTCAGCAATATTATGAAAAAGCCTAAAGTTAGTGGGTACAAATCTCAAAAGGCTGATAAAGGGAGGTGGTTGAGTCACCATCCCTGGAGGGATATAAAAGACGTGTAGATGTGGAGCTCAGGCACATGGTTTAGTGGTGGGCTTGGCAGCACTGGGTTAATGGTTGGACTGGATGATCTTAAAGGTCTTTTCCACCCTAAACAGTTCTATGACTCTATGATCATTAGCACTGACAAATTAAGCAATTTTGTTCAAGATGACTAACAGATTAATACAAGATTTTCCTGACTCAGGAAGCTTCAGAGCCATAAAAACACTTTCTGTACAATACCACCACATTCTGTCACTGAGTCATGTATAAAGAGTGGTTGTTCTGGGAGAGTTTGAAAGTCCTCCTGTGGATTTCAAGAAGGCCATCTTTTGTATGTTTGAATAATGCCAGCTTGATGGGGTCCCGATTCCTCACTCGACTATTACAATCTATATAATTATGTATAGAACTTTCCTGCACTAATACCATTATTTAGATTGAAAAACAAGAAGTCAAAGTTAGAAAATGCCAGTTTTGCAGTTACCTGTGCAACCTGAATTCTGACCCCCTACGTGTGCGTTCTGTACACCTGTAAAGAGGTAGTAGATGATTGTGGGTTTAGATGTTGTTATGGTGCCTATTAACACAGGAGCCAAAATAAGATTCTCACTGTCAACTGTAAATCAGGTATAACCACATATTTGAGGAGTTGAGAGGAACCTGTGCCTTAAAGACAGGCTTCTTAATGTGACTTTCAAGTTATTGAAGGAAAAGGGCTTTCCAAATCTTGACAACAGTAGCAGCTTCCAGCTACCATCACGAAGAAAAAGATGAGTGTGGGCCATATGTTGAACCTCAAGAGGTTACCTAGCTGGCCTCTCTTCCTGACCCCATCTGCTCTGCGTGCTGGAAAGGGCTCTTGCCTGATGTGCTCTTTGGGGATGAAGGGTGGAGTGAGAGATGGTTGTTACTGTCATACGGGAGCTTGGAAGGGGTGGCTTCACTCTGCACTCTCACAATTACAGCAGCTCAGCAGCTTCAAGGGACAGAACAGCATGTGCTGCTGCTGCTGTAGTAGCAGACAGGGTTATTTTAAAATGTGCTTATTTGGTTTTAATCTTTTGGGCTTCTTGGCATGTCACTTTGGGTTTTATGAGGGATGCAACCAAGAGAGGATATTCCAGTTTTACATAACATTGTAATTTAGTTTCAACCAAGTGGAGTTCTTGGAACAAGCTGAAGGCACAGCTGTAGTCTTTGGGTTTTCTGCCTGCTGAACACTAAAGGGCTGCTGGGAACGTTCAAGAAAAAGTGCTTCAGAGAAAAAAAGAAAAAAAAACAACAAACAAAAACAAACAAACCAAACGAGAGCTAATAAGCCAAAATCATTGCTGCAGTAGAAAGTCTTAGCCTAAGGGGCTGAAACTAACCCCTTATATACTATAGATCTGTTCCAAACTCCAGCCTCAACTTGCCTTTATGTTTGCTTAAACCCACTCTTGATCCAGCAGTGTGAAAGTTAACCCACTTAAGACATTGTTGCATCTTAATTTTACTGGTATGTGTCCTGCTCTATATGCCTTTCTGCATGTCTATAGACCTAAACCACAGAATCAACTAGGTTGGAAAAGACCTCTGAGATCAAGTCCAGCCTTTGATCTAACATCACCTTGTCTACTAGATTATGGCACTGAGTGCCACATCCAGTCTCTTCTCAAATACCTCCAGGGACTGTGACTCTACCACCTCCCTGGGCAGCCCACTCCAATGCCCAGTCACTCTCTCTGTAAAGAACATCTTCCTAATGTCTAACCTAAGCCTTCCCTGGTGCAGCTTAAGAGTGTGCCCTTCCGCTCTCCCTAACACTCCTTAGCCTTTCCACTTCTTCCTTAGGCTCTGCCACTGAACAGAGCAGATCATTCACCTGATTGCACCTTAGCCAGGTGTCTCTTGCACTGTCCTCTGGTACCAACACCAGGCTCAGACACCCCCTGCAGCCAGTGACCTGGACAGCTCTGTCCTTCCTGGGGGGTTCTGCCTGGGTCAGCACAGTCCTGCTGGCAGCACCTGCAGCAATGGCTTTGGATCGTTTGTAAACTGTTGCTGGATCTAGTCGAATTGGGGGAGGAAACACAAAAAAAACCAACCAACCAAACAAAACCACACAAAAAACCCACGCACCCCTATCACAGAACCCACCGGCAAGAGCCGGCAGAATGGCCGTGCCCTTCCTGCTCGCTGTGTCTGCGCGAACTGCTGGGCAAACGGCCGTGCCAACTGCCCTGCAAACTGTCGTGCTACACCCCTGCTTGCCAGCCGCTCTTCCCCGTGCTCCCTCGAGCTACTTAAATTACCCTCAAATGGGCCTGGCAACACCCCTTGCTCACCCCATTGGTTCCCAAGAACAGCCAAGTCCAGGCCCAGTGGATTATTAGAGTCCAGAGATGCTTTACACAAAGCTCAAAAGAAGCTGTCAACTGCTCAAAGGGCCTTAAATTTGGATGAAAAGGTGAATACTGCTGAGCTACTATCTTTTCTGATTCTCATGTGACAACTGAAACCTTGTGATGGCAGATTCCTGTTCTGTATATATTGCCTCTCACAAATCTTTGTCTGCTTGAAGGGAGGACAAGTGGTACAGCCTGAACAGGACCCCTGTCAGCAGAGGAAGAAAACCTGCAGCTACTTGAGAGGAAAGTCAGCTTAGAGAGCTGAAAGTAGCAATAGCAGTCTTTCTAAAAGATGAGTGAGCTCCAAAGTGTGTTCAAGCTTCCTCTGAACTGTTGTTCAGTGTTGAGGGGTGTTGGTAAAGCTTGCAAGGCTTCCTCAAGTTAGAAGTTTGCTCAAAGCCTGCCCATGAAAGAGGAAAGGGGTTTAATTCAGGTGAAGCTTAGACACTTCTGTGCAGTGCCTACACTAAGACCTTAGTGACCCTGGGCTCTCTGCAGCAGATGGAAAAGAACAGACACTTCAGAGAGAGATTCAGGTCCTTGGTGCTTTACATCTGCTCTGAAAGACCAGAAAGCAATTCAGAACCCTGAGGAGCTCTCCTGTCTCTTAAAGCTTTGTGTTTTGATCGGGGTGCGAGGGGTTCTAACCTGGCTTACCTAAGGCAAACACATCAGGATGTTGGTGTCTATGCTTTGATGGCACAAACACCTCTGAGACCCCTGTGTTGTATCACTAGCTGACCAATGTTGTATGCTCTTACAGTCCTTATAACTACCTAAAAAGGGCAATTCTTGTTCTGAATTTTTCTCCTTAGCAAGACTTGCCAAACTTCATCTGTTAGCCAGTAGTTTATACAAATTAGCTTATTTTCTACTAAAACTGCTAGGGCAAACAGGAACCACTAATCTGCTTGTCTCAGCTACAGCTCCTGTAGCCTTGTGTCGTGAATGTTGTCACTTTTCAGCAACGTTGTAGCATTCATCCGGATAATCAGATACGTTTTAAATGGCTGATTTTGTCCATTAGTTCATGGCGCTGCACAGAGTGGAAACATTACCCCTGGTGTGAGTACTCTGCAGGGCGCAGTGTGCAACAGTCAGCAGCTTTCCACCAACTGCTAAACTACACTGCCACATTTCCTGCTGTGACTATGGATTTTAAACCAGCCTTTGCAGTCTGACTGTACAGTGGTTTTTTGTTGACGTTTTATTTCCTTTGCATCAGACTAAAACCTGTCACCTGCACAAGCTGACAGCTACTGACATTAGCCTGTGCCTGGCAGAAGGAGCCTCATTAACGTGGCTCCCTGAGGGAGGAGGGAGCAGCTCTTCAGGTATGCAGGATTACGCCCTTATAAAATGCCTGGCATACTGGGTTCCCTTTCTTTTGGACTGCTTCTGAGCATTATAAATACTTTTTTTTCTGGTGAAAATAATGAAGGCAAGGTGTGTGCCTGTTTGACCATGTCATCTGCTGTCACTGTCACTTGCCGAGGCAGATATCTGCTGACTTTCTGTTCTTGCTGCACAAATACAGATCTCATATCCTGTGTCTCAGGGTTGTAGCTTTAGTTTCATATTATGGGGGTCGGTACAACTGTCTGTCTCATAGACTTGAAGTAAGACGTTGAAATCCAGACTTGGATTTTTTTTTTTTTTATTTATTTAACTTGATGCATCCTGGTTTGTATCAGCTGTAGCATGGCCAGCAGGACCAGGACAGTGACTGTCCCCCTGCACTTGGCACTGGTGAGGCAGCACCTTGAATTCTGTGTTCAGTTTTGGGCACCTCACAACAAGACACATATTGAGGTGCTGGAGTGTGTCCAGTGAAGGGCAGTGGAGCTGGGAAAGGGGCTGGAGCACAAATCTGATGAGGAGCAACTGAGAGAACTGGGTCTGCTTAACCTGGAGCAAAGAAGGCTTGGGAGGGACCTTCTCTCTACAACTACCTGAAAGAAGAGTGTAGATAGGTGGGCTTTGGTCTCTTCTCCCAAGCAAGAAGCCATAGGACAAGAGGGGACAGCCACAAGTTGCACCAGGGGAGGTTTAGATTGGATATTAGGGAAAATTTCTTCACCAAAAGCACTGTCAAGCACATTCAACACCCCACTGGAATGGGCTGTCCAGGGCAGTAGTGGAGTTGCCATCCTAGGGGTGTTTAAAAGCTGTGTAGATGTGGCACTGAGGGACATGGATTAGTGATTGGCTTGACAGTGTTGGGTTAACAGTTGGGTCCAGTTATCTTAGAGGTCTTTTCCAATCTAAATGATTTTATTATATTAATTAGAGTGCCATCTCTACTGTAATACTCTCACCCATGTGATATCAGCTGATGTGTAAAGTCAAGGTGCAACCAGCTCAGTGAAAATAAAATGTTTAACAGCTCTGCTCTTAGCAGCACATATCCCTTGAAAGGTCTTATGATTTCATAAGCTAATAGGACTTGATGTGAAACTGTCAGTTTTTCCATTTCCCTCCTATGTAGTTTATGGCAGAGGAGAGGAATGTACTGCTTCCCTACTATATATGTTGAAAATTTCTGTAATGTGTTTAGTATCATATGTGGGATCAGAGCTGCTCAACTCCATTTTTTTATTTATTTACTGATATCATGTCGAAATTAATTTTTCATTTAAGTGTTGTTACAGTCAGAGGAAGGGTAAAAGTAAAAATTATCTATTTAAGAATCTCAATTTTGTGTTTGCAGCTGTTACCTAGAATAGGTGATAGTGATACTGGGTCCTACTGTGTAATTATGATTCTAAAAAAAAAAAGATTAATAGTTACCCTGGATTAAGTTTCTAGCCTCTTCTTCCTCATTTACATATACTGCAATCCATGCATTGGAACAGAAGCAGCTCTGCTTGCAGCAGTGCAGAACTGTGTAGTAATTACTGTGTTCCAGCTGAGCTAATGAGTTTGCATTGCCACACCATGCACTCCTGACAGTGGACTAGCTTAATAGTTATTTATTTTGACTAATCTCCCATAAAAGCTGTTCCCCCTAGCCTCCTCCATTATGTGATGTAGATGGAGAATCGTTCTAGCGCTTGTTTTTTATTATAGTGGTTATGGAACATTACTGGAATCAAATTAAATATAGACATATTAAGAAGTCTGGCACAGTAAATACTGCACTTGTGAAGTTTGGGGGTTGAGAGATTGGAAGAAAACCTGTTTCTCCAGCACCTTCCCATGTTCCCAGCTAAATAAAGCAGAGGTGCAAACCCTGGGCTGCCGATCTGCAGCACTGTTCGTTTCCCTCTGTTAAAATTTACTGGGCACTGATGAATAATTAAACTTCTCCTGCCCACAGTTGTGTTACCATTTGAATAAATATTCCTACCAATGGAAGGGGTTCAGGGCCCCTGTGTTTCGCTCAGCACAGAAATCTGCTCATGGCTGGCCGCTGTGCCGCAGGCATTGCCATAGCTCTCCAGCTTGTGCGCCGAGTCCACCCCGAAAAATGCTGCTTGACCTTTCACTGAATTCTCCCCCAGCTCCAACGTGAGCTGCTGGGACTGGGAGAGACCTCTGCACCGGGCTGCCTGCCCAGGGAGGGCTGCCCATCTACCCCGCTCATTAGCTGGAAATGTGCTGCCATAAATGAGGCCAAATCAGGTCAGGGGAACTGCTGGGGAGCAGCACCTGCTCGTTCCACTTCTAAATTTGACCCACTCTCTGGCAACATGGTATTAGCAATTCAGCCCTGCTTCTTGCTAAATCTCATTTATAGTTTATAAAGGGTTAATGAATGATTAATAGATATTTTAATGCATTTTAATTAATTGCTGAAGAGGTCAATAGGTTGTTTAGAAACATGGCTTGTAGCCATGTATGACATCTTCTATTGTGTTCATAACTGCCTGTCATGCATACAGTCTAAACACGCTTTATGTCGTCTATTAATAATGTATTAACCCATTGTAAGGCATTTAGAAGCAGTATCTCAGAATGGGCTGGACTCAGTAGTTTTTATCCTGATCCTGCAGCTTTTACTCATGTGAATGGTTCATTGACTACAAGAGCACTGACCCCACTGCCTCTGTAACCTGTGATCCTGCTATCACCTGCAGCGCGAGCAGGACCACTGCTTGTAAGATTGTCTGAAAGAGGCCTTGCCTATGAACAGCAGGCAAAATCTAGGAAAATTTTAAAAGCTGAGGTAGCTCGATCAATCAATCAAGAAACACAGTTGAAGCAAATGAATTAGAAGTTTCCTTCCGCAGACCATCCAGTTCTTTATATATATTTTTAAAATTTTAGTAAGCACTGATTTGTGAGTAAATGGGTGGATCATGAAACTATAGTCCTGAAGAATCACACAGCAGAGCAGGAAGATAGAGGACCTGTCTATGAGAGTGAATATCTTACCTTACTCCATGCAGGTGCTCTGAAAACAGCGAGCTGCCACAGTTGTAAATTCAAGCCCCAACCTTCCTCCTGGCTTTGGCTGTGTCTGGTGGGATACACTGCCTTGGTACTTCACATCACAGAGACTGGCCAGCATGTTAAACAGCCAAGCCAAGTTCCCTCTCCTGTGTATTCTCTGCCTGCTTCTGCCCACAGGCACGGATGATGGATGTCCTTGACCCCATGAGGGGTGCTGCCTGTGTTACACTGGTGGAGTTTGGGGGCAGCTCACATACACAAATGGGATTGAAGGCCACAGACTTGATGAACTTACTATTTTTCCTACTGCAAATGAGGAGCCAGGACATCTGGTGGTAATGATCTAAATGCACTTTTATCCCACTGCAACACAAACATGTATTCCCAGGTCACCTAACTCTGCATCATGTAATTATGAAAGCCACTATTAATGGTGAGGGAAATAAGTAGCAGAGGCTAGTCCCATATGTTTGAAATCATTCTCTGGTGCAGATAATGGCATGAAAAAACAGGTACAAATGAGTAGTGGAGGCTGAACTTCTTCAAGGCAACTCTGGGGTGGCTTTAGGTGTGAAGAACTGGGCAAACCAGTGGAAGAAACACCTGTGTAAGCATTTTGAGGACTGTTTGGGAACTGGCAGGCACCTTGTGATGTGCAAATGCTTTTTTCCATGGAAAGAGCAGAGCAGACAGATAGCAGTTTAACTGCTACAGGTTTGGTGTGGGTGTTTTTTTTTAATATAAATTAATTTATACAAAAGAAGACAAACCATATTGGGAAACAACCTGAGGACAATGTCAGGAGGCACTCAGGTGAGTGGCCTGCGTGAGGATGTCCCAGGGCACAGGGCTCAAGGACAGATGTGACATTAAGACTACCTAAGGTGGTTCTGTGCTGAGGTACCTGGCCCTACTCTGGATAGAGTTGCTCCTGGACATCCAACAGTGTGTCAGTGTGGTTCTGTCACTGCTGGTGGGCAGATGAGCTTGTTTTTAGATTAGCTTGGATGTCTCTGCCCTGCAGAGGCATCATGGCTTGTGACTTTGGCACATGCTCTCACCATCTCCATAACTCTGCTTCCTCATTCATAAGCTGGAGCACATATACCAGCTGATGCCCATGGAATTCTGGAAGAAATAATGAAATATTGACCACATTTTAGCAAACCTGCCATAGATTTAACTCCATTGAATGGAATTTCAGCATGACATTTTTTTGAGTTCAGTCCTCTGGACACTAAGCAGGCTACAGCACAGTGAATTTATTTTTCTTGGCTTACAAACATAATAGCTGCATGATTAATAATCCTGGATGAACTATGGATTTTTTACCTGTTAAGCATATTGCTTAATTCTTCTACATCTGCCTCCCTTTAACCCTCACAACCCAAAACCTAATAATTGTATCTGAATTTTTTGTTATGAATAGGAAAGAGAAAGCAAGGTTAAAAAAAAGGGCAAAAGTGCTAATAAATACTGTTGTCACATGGAAAGTTCTTCCTCCTCTCAACCTCCAAATCACAAATGGAATGTGGTTTAAAAAAAAAAAAAAAGGGAAAAAAAAGATGAAAAAGCAGATCAAATATTTATGTTGCCTGCAGTCATACTGGGGGCCTTTCCAAGAATCATTCATCAAACATTCAAATGACATGAGAAAACTTACATTGTAAAATGAAGTCTGGCCATATTTGGGTAGTGAATCATAAAAATCTTTTAAGGAAAAAGCATGATTGTGTATATGGAGTGCAGGCAGGCACTTACTGAAAATTAATAGTTTTGTTCTTCTGCACATTCAAAGAAAAAAAAGTCATATGAAAAACTGCAGGAACATGTTGTGTTTACAGATGAAAATATAAAAGATAATTTAAAGATTAGACTCATTTTGCTTTGACTACTCTATTTGCATACGTGAAATACAATTTTAGTGTTTATAAAGTAAAAGTTTTCAAGTATAAACTCAAGTCTTGACACTGGAAAAAGGTATGTTTGTAGGCTCAGTGTAGCTTCAGTCTGCACTTGTACATCAAAAAGGCATAACTGTACCAAAAGTGTTCTGATTATTTTTAATATACCACAGTTTCTGGTGGGGATAAATTTATGATTAATGTTCCCTCCTGCTGGTTTAGCACTTTCCTGAGTATGAATAAATCATACTGTTATAAACACAGTTTTATTGCTGGAAAAGGATCTGTGTCAGAGTTAGGTTTCTACAACGGGAATAATTCTAACTTTAACTCTTTTGCAGAAAAACACAGTGTAAGACGGTTTCTTAAAACTTCTCATGCTTAAACAAAAAAGTGCAGAAAAATACTGCCTCATTTTGTAGAAAAAATGAGTGAAATCATTTCATTAGTTAAGGTGGTCATCTGGTAAGTAAGGCAGAATAATTCTATGATGACAGGAAGCTGTGTGGCGTGGCTTTTTAAGTAGGTAAGTTTTTAAGTTCTGTAATACAGCCACTTTATTTTTCTAGGTGTTCCATTATTCTCTTGTAAGCAAAATTGGCTGCTAACATACTACCTTTAAAAAATTAATTACAATTAAATGAGGTGAATCTGTGAAGCAGAATCAGGAATTATTCACACCTTCAGGCTTAAAACTTGAAAGCTGAAATCCAGCACTAGAGCCTGGCATAAAAGGTGCTGTTTGCTTTGAAGAGCATCACCTCTTCTATTGGTTTCACCAAGAAAAATTAAAAAAAAAAAAAGTATTTTTTTTTCTCAAGTATGACTATTTTGAGCAGTGAACTTTCCTCACATGAACTTTCTCATCTAAAGGGTGTTGTTTCCTTTCATATTAAACAAGATAAGACTAGAGAAATGATTGCTTCCCTTACTTAAAAAACATACTCTTTTTATCTCCCAGGGGTTAAGAGTTAACTAGCGCTCCATGTGCTGGAAAGCAAAATTTTTAGAGTGGAACAAAACCATTACAACATTCCACAGAAAAGGGAAACAAGGGACACCAAAGGTGGGGAGTCACCAGGGTCAGGAAAAAGAACAGCAAGGCTTTTAAGGAAGGGTTGCTGAATGTGCCTTTGATGTTTTAATTATGATTTTTTTTCTGAAGTGTTGCAATCACTCATGGAATGTCTTGGTTCCAATGTTTGATTATTTTTCCTCTGATTGTCTCATTTTTGTCATCCATGCCAAAGAAAACCCAGACATAAAAACTTACTGTATAAAAGAGATGATCTAATAAAAAAATACAGTGACTGGAGCCTCCCATGTCACAGGTTAGGTCTGTTTGTGTCTCTGTATTTGCCTCTTGGGAAAAACCTGTTCACTCTTCCAGGGTTCTTTCTCTCTTCATATAGAAGTGAGCTCTTTGCTGGTACGGGTAACTGGCTGGTTATTTGGTTGCTGTTTGTCAGTCATGCCTTCTGTCTTCTCTCTCTGGTTTTTTTTTTAGCAGTTTGCTGTCTTCTCTCCTGAATGGCTGCACCCTTCCTATATATTATTCTTCTTCTTTAATATTCAGGTTCAATAAGCAAACTATCATAACTTGTTTCACAGAATGGAAGGCAACAAAGACTACTCAGGTGTGACTATATGATGAAATCTTACCCAAATCTTACTCAAGCAAGCTCCTAGAGATCTGTGAGAATCTCGGAGGTCTGGGTTTGGACCAACAAAAATTATATCACAAGTAATTGTGACACAACCGAGGAGAAAATGAGTACAGGCTGTGGATGGTGGGGTAGAAACACTGTGCTGCCCTCCTTTATCAGAGGGGGCAGAGATGGTGGATGACTGGTGAGTGGTTTCCTTACATAAACACAACAAAAATGTGCAGAAATGTCCATAAAGCTGCAACATCCACAAATTTCATGCATGTGCAGGACGTGCAGAAAACAGAGCTGTCCTGTATCCACTCAGTAAAGAAGTCACTCCTGGGAGGAGGAGAAGTCTCGTTTTCATCTGACCTCCTGATATTCTGAAGCTCCTCCTTGCAGAGGAGCCTTAGGGGTATTTTAAATCCCACCACACAACATCATCATAACACCGATTTTGTATGGAACCTAAACCATGACAACACTGTTTTGGGGGCACTAAATCCCCGGGGTTGTTGTCCTCTGGAAAAATATGTGGTCTGTGTCCAGCAAGGGAAACAATATATGTCTCCGGATGTTCTTCTGCTTTTCATTCTTTCCCCCCTTCTCCAGTCCTTTGCTGCCAGTTCCACATAAAGGCAGTGCCCAAACAAAGAGGTGTTGTTGATAGATGTAAGACAGCGTCGGTGGTGGTGAGAGGTTTGTTGTTGTTGTTGGTTTGTTGCTTTTCGTGGGTTTTTTTGTTTGTTTGTTTGTTTGGGTTTTTTTGGTTTTGTTTTTTTTTTAAGAAAAAGGCTTTATATAAGGGATAGCTGAATGGGAACCTCAGTCTGCACCCTGTAAAGTTTATCCTGTCACCAGTCTCTTATGACTCAATAAAACAGCATGGAGCATTCAATATTTTTTTGCTATGACAGTTCTTGTCCTGGTACCTGTGGATTGTCTGTTCTCTTGCATCTCTCCAGAAACTCATCTGACAGCAAAGCACGTGCGTGAGCTCAAAGTTAGAAAAGTTTAGGCTAAGGTTACTTGCTGTGAGAAAGCAACTTTAAGATGAAAAGAAAAAGTGAGCAGAAATGAAAGAAGCTTTTTATTTTTAGGAGGGAACTTGGGTTTGAGTAACAATTGTTGCAGAGTTCAGGACTGTTGTTAGCAAAGAAAGGGCTTGTGGTCTTGTAAGAAGTTTAATATAGCACTGCTGGTTGACAGCTATGGTTCTCTGCTGCATGGAGATCCTTTCATTTTTTGTTGGTCTCTGTAAAAAGCTTCTTGTCCAGAGATTGGTTGTGATTTAATGGCATTCTTCTAACCTGACTGTTCATGACAAATTCCTCAGCACTTCAGAACATCTAAAGTACATTTAAAGCCTTAGAGGTTTTTATTTCTCCCTAAATCACAGGATGTCCAGACTTTGCACCCAAGAACAAACATAGTCTTGGAGCGCTTCCAGCAGACTGAGAGCTGCATTTTAGTCAGGGCAAAGAAAATACACTGCATGTAGGCATACTTGCCTCCAAGAGATGAGCATTTGACAACTGACTGCAGGCTGAAATGCCACCTGCACACTTGTGCCAAGATGGAGCACTTGATGCTTTTGTCCCTGCAGCTGCACCTGGAGCCCAGAGGGTGAGGACTGACTGCACTGCACAGATCTCCATCTGCACTATTTCATTTGCTGTACGTTGACAACTCGTGCTCTTCACACAGTGTAGTCATTCATACCACAGAAATTACCTTTTTATTGCCCCCTTTCAGAAGGGTCATAATGACAACTGCAAAAATCTCTTTGATCCTGTTTGACTTGCCTCCTGATGCCTGCTCTTGTTGCCTGTCTTTCAGCTCGGCATGAAGTTATCACCAAAGAGATCCTTGAGCTGGATACGTGGGAGAACCAGTGGAATGTGGTGGCCACCAATGTCCTCATGCACGACAGTTATGATGTTTGCCTTGTTGCCCGGCTGAACCCACGGGATCTTATCCCCCCTCCCCCAGATTTAGTGGACCAATAGAAGCTCAGTGACTCTCAGTGCTTCCAGATCCTGCAGAAACTGAAGAATGTGGAGAGACAAATGCTGCATTGGCTCTGGGTGAGAGCTGAGTGCTACAGAGAGCAAATGGCAATATGTGCTTAAGGACAGAATTGCCTTTGAGCTGTGCTTCTTGGACAATGCTTAATTTGCTAGTACTGGTACTCTGGCCTTCTGTGATTGAAAGGCAAGGTTGTCCAGCCTTTGTGTGTGGCGCCTCATCTTCAATCTGGCTGCGTAAGCTCCAGTGTAGGGCACAACATGGGCTGCTGGGACCCTTTGCCTCACAGGCAACGGGCAGCCCAGGGCTCATTTCACAGCGGAGCATGACATACGATAGAAAGCTTTAGCCAGGGAAACCCCTCCTTTGCTGTTCATCACACATGGTTCTACTAAGCTACCCAGGAAGCTAAGAAATACATGAAGTCAGCTGCTGAAAACAAGTGCCAGACCGTAGTTGACTGATGCAAAGGGAAAACACAGAAAAGCCTTTGTTTGTTTAAAACAAAAACCCATTAGTCAAGGTTCATTAGCCAAGTACATCAGCTACAGCAAACATTATCCAACCCACAGAGAGGACAGTCAAGAGGTCCTGTCTTTGCCAGTCGAGCTGAACCCATGCTAGTAGAAAACTAGTCTTTTGGCAACAAGTCACAAGAAGGTCTTCCAGGAAGGTTAGTCAGTCTGTACCAAAGACAAGAAGAATCCTAAATTTTCACATAGATCCTATCTGTTACAAGGCCTGGTGTGACCAGGATCTTAGAGCTCAGTTAGGAAACTCCCTTTGAGAGACAGAGAAGGGGATGCAAAATAACAAAGCAGATCAGTATTATTTGCATATCAGCTTTGCAGCTACAGGGAAAGGATAGATGTGCTAAATAATAAATTTTTATATGTAATAGGAATAGCTTTAATGAAGTAGCATAAGGTAAATTCTCTACCAACAGAATTGGCTGTAATCACATGGAAGAGGAATAATCCAAACAGTGCTTCTGAACACATAGTTATCCTTTGTAGAGCTTGAAGACAGCAGGTCAGAGAGAAAATTTTTTGTAGGACTATCATCCCATTTGAATTACCAGGGACTATTCATCAGTTCTCTGGTGCCTACCTTACGGTGTATCTGTCTGTCACTGTCTGGGCAGTACAGACAAGGGAATTGGAAATCTCAGTTGTGCTCTTGGGCCACAATTGCAAATGACAGGATGCTGCAATGCAGAATGAATGTCAGAGACAAACACTAAGAGTAAAGCATGATATATCATACTTTATGAAATATGAGAATGATCATTGTCATGATCATTGTCAGCAAGAAGTTTCTTTTGATCCTACAAAGGCAGCGACAAAACTGAAAGGAAAAAACTGGCAATGAAATGAGGGAATCCATCAGGTAGGTCATCCATAGTTATTTGCAGAATTTGCACTTCAGAGCATCTCTGTTTTCTTTTTCAGTCTTGTTTTAGGCTGCGAAAATACTAGCTATTTTTTTGGTTGGGGTTTTTTGCTTGAAATGTTTATGGCAGAGAGGGATGGAGAGGATGACCCGAAAGCCCGTTCACAATTCCGACTTTTCTGATTTATGAAATATTCTCCAAAATATCCAATGGGAGGATTAATGTGTCATGTAAAAATTACTAGCATGAAGGTCACTAAATCTTCCTTGATAGCACTACTAGGAAAGACTCTCTGAAAGACAGTCCACTTGGAATATTTGAAGGGAAGAAGGAAGACATTTGCAGGCTTTCACTAGTGGTATTTGACCACGTATGTGAAATGCAGCTGACACTCCTCTATTAAACTTTTATTCCAGCAGTGAGCTGGCTGTTTCTTTCCCACTTCATATGTTTTGCTTTTTAGACTGATGTTTAATGAGCTGGATGGAAGGAAAGTACGTACTCTGAGAAGGTCTGACTTAATAACTGAGGAGAATAATGACATATATTTTATATACTGGCCTTGCAATCAGCAATCTTGAGCTGTAGTGGGCAATTAACAGGTTTATTTTTCATGCAGCACTGGCAAGTGACCTTCCCCTGCGTGCAGCAAGCATCACCTTTCCTGCTGCCCACAGGGTCTGACTGTCAGTGGGGGCTCTCACATGTGTGTGTCCCTCAGTTTCTGCCCAAGTTGGAATGTCTAGCACTGTATATAGCAAGCAGGAGATTTTTTTTTCCTGAATTAAATATCTAAATATCTGTGTTGTCCCTAAGCAGTTCGTGAGTTGTCCTTGGAGTGACTATAATTTCTAAAACAATATTTGGAAATGTAGCTTGGCTGAGGAAGAAAGAGGAAGAAAGCCCGCTTATTGAGAGGTATAGATCTCAACCAAAATCCTTCTGAGAGTATAAGAATACTGCAGGTCTGCTATATCCATGGATAACCTCACATTTCTGGTAAAGTCCTTAAGAGTCTTAATTTCTTCGATGACAAAACCTGATGCAAGAAAAATTATTAAATAATTACAGAATATGCATTCTCCAAGCTTGTGGGTTTCACTGAAATAATATTTTACTGCAGCCCCTTTCTGTCTGAGCAGTAGTTAGCTGAGTGTTTCATCAAGGTTGATTTGACATCATCCATAACTCTAAAATATAGACAAAGCAGTTCTGGAAGCTACTAGCTGTTTAAATGAATGAGGGGTTATGAAGCAAAGGCATATACAGCAGTTTCACCTGAAGTGCTAAAGTACATCACTGGTTCCCAAATATGAAGAAAAATTTTGGAAAGGTAGCTGGTTGTGTGGCACACAGGCAGTAAAGCAAAAAAAGAAATGCTATAAAAAGCTAATTGAAGCTCTCCATTTTTATCCCCAGCTAATGTTTTATTTTGAAATTGTACATACATAACTGATTGCATAAGGACCCCCGCAGATTTCTCGTCTCTGTTTTCACGTGTGTGGTCACAGGAACTGGCCACATATGTAACCATCAGGCATCTGACTACCCACCCTCACACACCACTGCTGGGATTGCCTGTGCCTCAATCCCTGCCCGTGCCAGGCAAACACACACACACACGTATTGCATGTGTGCAATATCGAAATTTATGGGGCAGTGTCTGTATTGTATTCCAGCAGACACACACTGCACTTGGAAAGCCTTGATTTGCCAAAAGAAAATTGCCTTTGTGCATAGAGAGCTGTCAGCTCCTCTACCAGCACTCCCAAATATGCTCCAGGTAAGAGGCTGAGGGAGTATCAAAACTGAGAGACCGGTTACAAGACATGAGAAGTGCTCCCAGGGTGTTACAACATGCAGTGGAGCCAAGGTGGAGTGAATGATCCTCCCCATCTCCTCCTAGGCATGGTTCAGATGTAAAAGGATTTGGCCCTGGATCCTCGCCCTGTATTTTTAAATCTACTTGAATTGTGTAATGAGATCCACGATCATCTGAAAAATCAATATAAAAAAAATGCTGTAATAATTTCTTTTTATGTTAAAATATATTCATAAAGATCTATGTTGCTTTTCTGATGATTTTTTGGATGATGACATACTTTTAATAAGCTGTTTACCAAGTGATTGCTATTTTAGCTGTGGGGATGGTCCCTTTCACAGGCTGCTCTCCTAATGGATTATGCAGCTCCTCTGAAAATATGTTCCATGAATCACAATGCTTTGAAAAATCACCTGGTCAGAAATTCAGTTCCTCATTTGCAAATGTCTGTGCCTCTCCCTACAGCTTTTCGAGTGGACTCGAGCTCCAGCTTCAAAGAAAAGCTATTTCAACCCCAGTTGTGCTCAGCTGGAACTAGTACATTTGCAATTTGCTATCATTTGACATGCAGAGGTTGAAAGCAAAGGAAATATTAAAAAATGGTTAAAATATACATAAAAAGTACCCGGAAGTGCACTTTCCTTCTTTCTTGGTGAATGTCTCCTCGGTATGCACTGCCCTGCCTGGTGTCTGATGGAATGATTTACTAATCACCCATGACTGCAGCCACAGCACAGACCAGGCTGGGGCCACGTGTTTGTGCTGCCAGAGCAGAGGGACCCAGCGTGGTGTGGAGCTGTGGCTCCTGACAGGCTGGCCTGCCTTGCCACAAGGAATTACCTTCAAATAAAAATGCATGTAAGTGTCCCATGATGTGTTTTATATACATATGTATAAGGTTAGCTTTAGAAGTTCTTCACTGACAGCAGTAAGATCCTTTTTTATAAATCATACCTAGCAACTGTGTCTTCTGCATGGCTCATCAAAGTACTTAAAAAAAGGTGCTGGTCTTTAAATAATTGGAACAATTCTGGGCTTCACATCAAAAAGAACCTTAAATTCCTTGCTGAGGTAAGAAACAAATGGGGAAATCTTTTAGTACTCCCCTACGTCTTCCTTCTTCTCCAATTTTTTTGTTGGATGTAGCTCTCCCCTCAGAAGCTCAGAGTTGTCCTGAAAGCTTTGTGCAAGTCTCTTTGGTTTCTCTTCCCTTAATTACATTTCTGCCTCTACCCACTTGTCTGACCAGCCCTTAAACTCCTTTGTTTCCACTTCAGTTCCCCAGAAGTTGGGAACAGCCACCTGAGGTGCTCACCAGGCTCCAGACCTTACAGAAACCTATTGCTCCAGCAGCAAATCATCTTTGAAGGACAGAAGGAAGATATCAGCCCCTGGGACTGGAGAACATTCATCTTTGGGCTGGTTTGAGCCCCAGGCCAAATTCTGCTGTTCATTCTCATACCAAATAAAACCTGCCTGCTCTGCAATGTCACTGCTCCTCTGATTACAGCTGGGGTTGGAAGGCAGGTGACCTGTGTTCTACTTAGCCCTGCCGCTGTCTCCCTGCATGGTGCTGGTAAGTTTGACACTAAATGCCTTGCATACTGTGCGTGCCAGAGCTGTAATGACTGCAGACACAAACCATTATCATTATCTCTGATTTCTGAACACTAGTTGCTAGAAAAACTGACTGAAGCACAGAGGGAGGCATCTTCATTATCTCATTATAGCTCACATCTTAAAGCCAGACTTCTGCATTTTCAGCCAGGCCAGGTTTCACTAAAGAACTGAGTCTCTAATTTATCTGGTTTTAATATTGCTATTTTTTCTCCACTTGGTCCTTTTATAGTCATTCTTCATAATAATGCAAGTGACCTCACCAGCTTTCCTATGGAATGCATTATCCAAACTGGCCTCCTGAGGCCGCTGGCTTTTCATTATCAGGGTTGAAGTACAACCACTAAAGTGCCAGTCAGCTGCACTACTTTATTTTCTCATTCAGCAACTTCATAGTAGAGGAAATGTATTTCATCCATACATGCAGTAATGTGAGAGGAAACCACTTCCCACATACACAAATTCCTGACTCATTCCTTTCGAATGTGGCTGAAACAACTGCTGAATACAAACATAAAAAGCTATGATAGCCATTCAATAGGCTTTTTCCAGGATTTCCAGTATGAGGAGGAGGATCACAGGGTGGTGTCTTGTAACTAGAGCACAGATTGGAATTTGAACCTCTGGGGTGTGTTTTCAGTTCAATGACTCCATTTACTAGTCTTGGGCATTTGGTCCCCCCTCCTAAGTTCACACATGTAAAACAGAATAATACATCTCTACCCATTTTGTGGGTCTGCCTTGCTGTGTTTTTAGAGGAAGTGGCTCACATATCTGTGATGTTGTGTTAAGATCCAGATACCAAAAAGTGTTATACAATGGTAGAACAATAACACTGTTGCACTGCTGTCACCTCCCTGATTTTTGGTAACATGGTTGTCCATAGCATTCAGAAACTGAGCCTTCCTGGGAAAGGAGATGTTTGCAGCTAACAAGGGCATTTTGTCTACTGCTTCATAGAAAAGCAACAACAGATATCTAATCCTGTGATACAGTAAGTAGAAGAAAAGTAGGGCTTGTTACATGTGCCTTCATAGCTAGTCTCACTTGTACACAGGCAGAACTAATCTCAGAAAATTGAGAGGTCACTAATTGAGGCTAAATTTGAACAGTAGTAATTAGAAGAATGAATGAACTGTATTTTTCTCAAAGCAGATTTGATTTAATAAATTATTCTACTCAGATAGCCACAGTTGCTATGAAGCAAAAAAAAAGGAGAAGGTGCTTTGCAGAAGTGTAGTAGATTTACTGGGTAACCGAGACCTGAATTTAGATGATCTACTACATCTTTGATAGGAAAGCTTCAGCTCTCCAGGGAGTTCTGTAACAAACCTGTGACTCATTTAACTAGCCACTAAAAGGTGCTGCTGCATCCAAGGAATCATCTACAGAATATGCATAAAAGGGTTTCAGGATATTGCTGAAGAGTAAACAATGTGGCCTCTACTCGCTCAGTTACAGAACTGAGTAAAACTAAGTAAAACCTAAAGGCTTCTTCATTTGCTCATTCCTTGACCATCCTTCTGTAATATCACCTTGTAAGGTTGTGTTGTCCACTTAACTACTTAAACAGTCTACAGGTACCTTACAAAATGCATAAGGAAAGGCAAGAAGATAAAAAAGTAAGAAGAAAAGTGGTCTTTAAAGGTTTCTGGTATGTTCTAGCCCATCTTTTCTGTCAGCTGGGACACACCTGCACCTAAAAAAGCTATAGCTATCTTGCAGTTGTGAGAGGTGATTTTAGGCTGAATAGATGTCCCCAAGCCAGATGTGATGTGATGTAGTGATTAGCATGTGAAGATTCAATAGTCCAAGTGCCAGCTGTCGTAGCAATTCAGTGTGATCTTCAGCTGGCTTGGACAGCCCATGATGAAGCCCAAACTGTTACATGCTCGCCGCTCTCATTAATTATCAGGCTCAGCTGAAGATAACTAATGTATTCACTCGTGTTGCAGTCAGAACTCCTAAATGAGTATGAAAAAGACTAACTGTAATTCAGCTGCAGGACTCCAAAAAGTCTTTTGCAGCCAGATCATTTTGTAGTCCATGTTGCCATGAAGCTACAAATTGCTTATACTGGCAGAGCACAGAGAGAGACACAGAGAACAAGTGCTCGCTAACGGGTGTGTGGAATGGCGGCCACTTGTGCCAGCACTGCCACTTGAAAATTCACTCATCACACTGCCCCTTGATGCCTTGATGCATTCACCTCAGCCCTGGAGCCAGCCCACTGTAAAGCTGGCTCTTCGGAGTGCTCTAAGGGGACGAACAGTCAAAGACTACACAGAGATTGATAACTGGTCCAAAGCCTTGTCACGACTGGTGCGTTACCAGCTTACCGCTTGATGGCTTCTCAGGCTCTTATACAAAGATGCCAAATAGCATATGAACAAAACCACAGGATAGGAAGCTCACCCTCTTTCCAGTATTCACAGCTGATAAAACCTTCCTAAAGGTTTTCATTCAGTATTTTTCAAAATGGGTTAAGAATCCACCCCTGCTTGGCACTGCAGCATGGAGCACTCATCCAATGCCCGAAATCACAGCTCTCTTGCCAGGAAATTTGCTGTACTAATGCTGCTGTCCTAAGCAGCTCAGTCTTTAATCTGATTTCTTTGTTTCTTATTTCAGGCAAGCCGCTGTAATAGCAGCATTCAGTAGAGGCTGCTAAGCCACTTGGCATGTCTATAAAACTCAGCCGTGTTAGCTGTTCTCTTGCTCTTCCCAGTTGGCCAGGGGCCTGCTCACTTGCATTTAAGGAGGACTTTAATGTGTTTGTACTTCTATGATATTGCACAGATCAGCGTGTAGTTACTGTTTTATTTCCCTAGCTGAGCTAGATAAATATTGAAAAAGACTTCTATGGCCTACTTTTATAAGGAAAATAAATCTTTATAAGTAAAAATTCAAAGTGAAGCTATAGCTTGGGGTTTTTTGGAACCATCTGTGCTCTGTGTATTTAATCACATTTCTGTTGTTACAGGATTTACTGGATACATTTTATAAAATGCATTAGGAGATCCGCAGGGATGTGATCCACTCAAAGGCTGTGACCTAGCAGGATTTTTGGAGAATGACTGTAATAGGAGCAGGATCAACCCAAGCCTGTCATCCTGTTAGTATTTTAAAAAGCTTTCTCTGAGACTGAGAGATAAATAGTAATCAGAAGTTGATAAAAAGATGTGGTTGTTGTAATTTATATCTAGTTTGGTTTTAAATTGCAATATTTAGAAGGAAAGAGTTGTCAAGTAAGTACTTCATATGCTCTATCTGAATACAAGCCTGAAATTATCCAGCCGCTGAAAGTCACTATTTTTCCACTGAAAAATATGGGTGGATCAGTTTTAGAGAAGGAGCCAGCTATTGGGATCAACATAAAACCCATTCATAAAGAACCACCCACAAAGGTAATCTGCTCTATTTAAATTATAGTAGGTTTTTGAGGGGCATTTCTTACAGATCTACACAAAGTTTCATGTCAGTAAAACAGCTGAGACAAAACTGGAGTCAGAGACCACTGGAAATCAGAGAACAGCTGCCTGGGGACAGCCCACAGTCCAACTGCAGAAGCACTGGTCACTGGGTTAATGACACACTGAGAACTCCTTTTGTTGTATGGGAAAAGAAAATCCATTAGAAAAACCTACAGAGACATTAGCTCTATGACCTACCTGCTGCAGTTGTCTTCCATACAGTGGCATATTACGGAGATAAGCAGGTATGATAAAAATATTATAATAACCTTTAAAAGTGGGAGACTGGAAATGCAATGCTGTTTTTACTTGCAAAGTGTTTCTCATGCAAGTGTCCCTGGGAGATGTTTTATAATAAAGTTTGAATGAAATACAATAAAAATTAAATTAAAGCTCTTTCACTACATACCAAATGGAACAGCCCAGATTTCAGCTCTGGTTTTAAAGCCAGGAAGATAATTAACTTGATGAATTTGTGCTGCTGCTGCTGCGAATTGAAAAAAAAAAAAAAAGGAGAAAGTAGCTCAAAAGGTAGTTTACAAACAGTTTGGATTTAAAAGCTGATGTTGTCAAGAGATCAAAATTGAAAGACTCACAGAATTATTCAGCAAGCAGCAAATATCCATAAATTAAACAGAAATCAGTTCTATTCCAGGATCAAAAGCAGAATTTTACATGTGCAGCACTTTCTTTTCAAGTATGCATATGATAATTACTGCATGCAAAAATGGTAATGTATGACATGTTTCATTTGCATTAAAAAGTTATGCAACTACAAGCAGAGCTCAGCCCCACTCTGTGTGCACCCCAACAGAACAGCCTCATGTGCAAGTGAGGAGTGTAACTCCACCTCACTGTGTGCATGAGGTTATTCAAATTCGATATCCAAACATTGATTTGAAAAAAACCAGCTGATGCACAGGTCCAGTGTTCACATTGTTATTTTTTTGGCTACTGTCAGAACTTTCCAGGTGGACTAAAGGAACCCAGTGTCATTTAAGATTTGCTGACTTGTAAACCAGAGAACCTTCCTTTTATTGGTATTTTTCCATTCACAAATATAGGTCCAATGTGTTTTTAGCATGAAAGGTATTTTTTCTGATGACTCATAAGGTTCTAGGTGAAATTAATGCTCTGTGCCAAAAGCTGTCTCCATAAAGATGTAAAGGCACTCAGGTTAATAGGGATGATGCTAGCCCTGGCTGATTTCCACAGGGTGACTGTTCCAATCAAGCTGGCAGTGGTTTTTATGTAAATGAGTCCATTATCAGAGCTGTATGGATCTGGTTACTAGTCTATAAGCCCTTAAGGGAAAGTGGCATCAGTATATCCAAGGCAAGCACTCTTTTTCCTAATGTTCCAAACACCGTTGTTTGTTGGTTTTGCTTTGGGTTTTTTTGTTTCTAAACAATGGTTCCAAGTTAACAGTTTGAGAATTAAAGAACAGATCATATAAGCAAAAGCTAGTTCTTAATCCCCTGGCAATTTAACATGTTTGGGTTAGTTAGCTCTATTATAATTTTTTTACAGAATCCAGTTAGATAAGCCACAGTAAACCAAGCAGGGCGTGAAAATGAACCAATCTATGGGTTGATTTTTTTCTTACATAAAAAAACATGTTGAAGACTTCAGAAACCCTAAAAAAAAAAAAATAAAAAAGGAAAAGAATGTGTGGGAAGCATTTAGATGGTAGAAAGACTTTAACCTTGTATTAGCTGTGGGCCTTTCTGTCTTGCTGAAATACTCACCTGTTGGTCCACCATGAGCAGGTACAATTTGTAGGCTGTCAACTGAGAACCAGCCTTTATCCACGTGGCCTGCATTGATGCTGTGGCCAGCATTAGCCAACACTGCATCCCCTCAGGAAAGGATGTAAAACGTCTTCACTCTTCTTGCATGTGTTTCAACTGCATGTACCAACAGTGGCAAGTATCTGCTTGGCCTTTTTTGCTGATCTGCATAATTTTACCATAATTTTTACAATCTGTCCTTGTGGCATAATTTAGCAAACAGAAGGTAGCTTTATTACTGAGCTTTTTCTGAATCAATAGCGCTGCTCTCATTGCAAAACTACGTTACAATTTGTTTCTGCTTGAAATACTGAGGCTTCACTTGAAGATGCGGGATGAAACGCTGGTCCTATTGGGTTTGTTGTTGTTCTTTGACAAGATCAGGGTTTAGCCACTGACTCTTTGTGTTACACAAAATGTGTGTTACATAGAATGCGTGCTTTATCAGAGCCAGAAATCAGGATCCTAGTTATTGAGAAAGCAGTGCTGTAATACTGCCAGCTGGGAGCACAGCTCATTAAAGGTACAGTGTTTTACAGTATTTTAGATACCATATTAAGTATTGCCATAAATGCACAGAATAAAGTGATGTTCTAGGAGCACCTGGGTGAACCAATTTGAGAAATGGGGGTGTGAGTCATAACACGAGTTCAGGATTCAAAACATTTCATGCAAAGCAGTAGAAAGGCAGTCAGTTAACCTCTCATGTCCTGATAATGATGTTGGAAATGCTTTCGTGCATTGCAATATTGGACTTGTGCCTGGCAGGGAAGTTAAGCATGCTTCTTTTGATATATTCTGTTTAATCAGTGGTTTGGGTGTCTCATTTTAGATATTGAAATTGGAAATTTTTTTGCAAACAGCCACATCTATGAAACACCCAAGTGCAGGACCTGGCACTTCACCTTGTTGAACCTCATTGGTCCAGCCTGTCCAGATCCCTTTATACAGTCTTCTCCAGCAGATCAACACTCCCACCAAACTTGTGTCAGCTGCAACTTACTAAGGCTGCCCTTGATCCCCTTGTCCAGATCCTTGATGAAGAAATTAAACATAACTGGCTCCAGTGCTGAGCCCTGGGGAACACACTCCTTGTGACTGGCACACTGCCTCAGGTTTCTCAGGCAAGCTGGGAGATTGTCTCCTGATTACAGACTAGAAGGGAAACTCTAGCTATGATGAAATCAGTGGAGTTGGACTGTTGGCTTAAAGGAGCTAGCAGTTAAGTCTCTTTTAGGTTGGTAGCATAGTAAACAATTTGCTTCAGGAATGTTGTCTACTCAGGGTTTCCTGAAGGTCATCTTTATGTGTCTGTGCTCAGCTATCATTCATACCATGAGCTTCCACTTGTGACCTTGTTTCACTCATGCTACCACCTCTAGAGCCCATCTACCTGCATGAATAAATCGGTAAGGACATCTGACAAGCACCTGTCAGGCAGCCTGAGAGACAGCACAGGGGTGGCAGGCAAAGGGAAGGTAAAGCATGTCACAGTTGTGGTTGTTCCCTGGAATGCTCTGTCAGATCATTGGTGATACAGCTGCTACATTTGAGCGTGATCACGTGGAGCTCCCCACATGCTGGTCTCTTTGGGGAACTCACTGAAGTGAAGGAATCTCTTACAGGATAGCTGTACTGTGCAGAGAAAGAGGTCACAGTGATCTCCTGGAGCATCGCAGACCAGAGCACTGTGTGGGGCCCTGGGATGTATTCGCAGGAGCTCCATGCAGGGCTATGAACTGTGTTACATCACACTTAACACAAGGGCTTCTGGTCCTGAACGTGGCCCTTGGGCATTGATGCACTGTAACAATTAAACAATGACAGTAATAAAACTTGCATGCACTGATGTGTACATCTCATGCAAGCTGAGGAGGCATCGTAAGTAAAGCAGTTCTTCCACCTTGTGGTTAGACAGACTACTACTGGCAGAGCCTGTACATCAAAAATCAGACTGCATATGAACACTGATACTAAACAGGCCCAGCACACACAGGGCTTTTGCCATTGCAGGACCCCTCTCGCAGCCACACTTTATAAAGTGAACATTCATCTGTGTGTGTATGTATTTCCACACATGTATACACACAAACAGCTTTGTAATGCCCTCTGGTGATCCCAGCCCACAGATGCTGTGAGACCTGGGTAACAGCAGTTCCTTCATCCTCCTTCGTAAGGAAAGGCCTCAACTCAGTGCAACAGCCAAACTTTGACACTTTGACACCCTGGTAAAATGTACTGGTGTGGGAACAGAGTGTGAGCATGTCATAGATGCGAAAAATGTGATCTCTTCAAATAGAGATCGTAGCTGGTTTCTGCAAGCAATGACACTAGAACAAAAGGGAACCATTTAGAGGGAAGGAAAACATATCTGTGCTGCTCTCCCCATTTCTTCTCTCTGTCCCTATTTTCTGCTTTTTACCTCTGGCTATTGAAGCAATCGTGTAGTCTTCACTGTTTGCATCAGAGTGCAAATTCAGCACAATTGGGACCAGCATCTGTAGTCAGTTGCCACCTAGCAAAGCTTTATTTTAAAAGCAGTAATTAAACGTCAGCTTTGCACTAATGCAATAGAGGTATATTGAGACATATAATTTTGCAGTAAATGCTGAATATTTGCACTGTGTGAAACAGTGGAACACATTGGCTAATAAACTTCAGTGCAAGTAAATGAATACTAATGTTTTTAATGGTCCTAAATTACATTATTTCTGAAACAGGATTAGCTTGGTTATATAAGAGGCACTGATTTGGTTCAAAGAAGAATAGCAAAACATGAAAAGAACAAGCTGTTTAAAATCTACGTCTGCTTCTCAGATGTTGCTGTTCTCTAAAGAGCAGTTTATTAATTACATGCTATCCTCCTCCTCCTCATCATCATCATCATTCCAGTTGTACCAGCTGGCACCACTCTACGCGGAGTCCTCTTGCAGTAGTAGGTGCTTCCAAAACAGTGTAAAAATCAGCCCTAGTGTATAAAATTGCATTTTTGTCACACAGGCTGCAGTTGGCTGCCAAAATAGTACTCTAAGATGAACTGTCAAATCCATGAGTCATATTAGGCCAAAATTTGACTCCGTGTCTCACATGGCTTTACTATAATAATGCCCCAAGAACTGTATCTTTAGTTTCTTTTGCTCTTCAGTTCTGCAGAGTGACACCTGATTATTTAAAGGAGCTGAACGTGTCTCCTCTCTATGTATTTTTCTACTGCAGTTGGTAAATAAGTTTATTTTTTCACTGTAAGGCCTGAAGAAAGCTTGCTTTCATCAACCATGTTTTGCCACCTTGAATTGAACTTCTGTGGCAAATTTCAACTGTAGGACTGTACCCTCTTCACCCAAAATGTGAAGTTGTTCAGGCCCCGGGTGGACAAAATAGAGATGTCAGCAAAAGCTAATGAGTTTTCATCCTCCATGTCTAAGTAGTCAGTTCTATGTAATGATAAGGTTCATTTTTTTACAGTAGAAAACAAAATAATTTTATTGTCGACAAGTATTAAAAAAAAAAAAACAAAACAGGAACACAAGAAGACTGACAGGTGGGTTGTGCAAAGAGTAACAGTCCATTAAATATTTTTCCCTATTCTTATGGCACAGACAAAGGTCACTAGCAAAAAAGCATGTGCGACTGCAAACTCTGCCATCTCATTGCACACTTCTAACACTGATCCCATAATCACTGCTGTGCTTCCTCGTCCAGACTTCCACAAAACCACTCCTGTTTCTCCCTTCTTTTATCAGCTCTGGTAAACCAGCACAGTGCCAACGTTAGTAGGTCAGAACAATCTTATCAAACCAACTCTACAAGACAGTATGTCAGTTGGAAAGCAGTTGCTTTATCTCTAATTAGAAGTGGGTGGGTTAAACCAGTTTCAATAAACTGTATGTTTTGAAATGAGCAACTATGGATAAAAACTAAAATATTCTCAGACCTATTGCCAGGTGTCTTCAATAACTCTTAGATGAGATGCATGGTTTCAGAAGCCTGGAGAAGGGCAAATATACTGTCCACCAATACAAAAAATAGTAAAAGAAAAAAAAAATGAAATGGGAATTAGCTTAGTCTTTTAAATTAATCTCAGAAAAATAGGGATCAAATAATCAAACAAGGCATATCTAAGCACCTAGAAAATATCAGGGAGATTTGTGGAAGCCATTATGTGTTTCATAGAGTGTACACACTGCCTTTAATTACTTTGTATTAACACCTCTATTTGCTTTAATCTTTCTTCTGACTTCTGTTTCCTTTTCCTTTCAGACCGCTGATAACTCCCCCTGTAAAAGCCTGGAAAGCACACAGGACATGGTGCGACTCTTGGAAAGAAACACCTCAAACAATCAGCCATTGAGAGCGGGTTTCCCCTGTTGGTGCTGCCAGGTGACACAGTGACATCTTGATGTGCCATGACTCAGAGCGCAATGCTTCACATTTTCACCAGTGTTTCATATTTTATTAAAGCCCAGTTGGATCTGGGTGCATTAAATGCAGCCTCAGGCACGTAGAGACTGTGACACCGTGCGACACCAGGAGGTGTCTGACATCAGATGCCTAAAATATAGGTATCTAGTCCAAAGTTGTCACCCTAGTTACCTCTATAATAAGTAAACACCTCTGGAGGATGGTCCATCTCATCTGAAAACAGACATATAAGACAGGTAAGAGTATTTCTCCAGAGGTGTCTACTTCTATCTCCACTGACCACAGAGAGTCCAGACAACTACCTAAATACCTGACTTCTGAAAGGGCTAAAAGCAGATGAGCCATTTAGGTAAAGATAAAGACTCATCTACCATCTGACATGTGACACCAGGAGGTCACCGGTTGGGGGAGAGGGCCGGGTGCGCAAGGAGGTTCTTACTGGAGAGAAAGATCTGAAATGTTCCACTACGAAAATACAAAACCAGAAGACAAATGTTAAGTGTTTATTTATTTATCAGTTGAAATCTCTTAAATGAGAGGTACGAATTCTGGTAACTAAATCACGCACCCCCGCACACAACCCACAGCCCCGAGGCCACCCAGAAGCCACGGTCTCTCACCGCGCCAAGATGGCGGCGGGGGTGGGGGCAGGACTACAACTCCCAGCAAGTTGCGCGACAGCCTAGTCGCCCAACCCCGCGGGGGGTGTCCCTCTCTGTGGCCGCAGTGCATGGTGGGAGTTGTAGGCGCACCGCGGAGGGGTGGGCGGTGCGCGGGAGCGCGTGCGCGGCAGCGGCGGACGCGGCGCGTGGCAGGAAGCGGAAGGGGGCGGAGACGCTCGGAGCCTGACGTGTCCCTCCGCGGCCGCCGCTCGCTACTCGCCGGGGCCGCCATGGGCAGTGAGTA
>VXAY01006537.1:1927375-1946207 GCA_013399855.1 Oxyruncus cristatus
CACACGCTGAGGGGCGGCGGGACTCCTCTGGTTTGGGAGCTCCCACTGGGTTGTTGCTTCTCCCCTCCCGGGGATGGCAGCTGGTCCTGGGGAAGGAGCTCGCGTTGTCTGCCGTGCCACGCTGAGGGTGCCGGGTGCGGTACCTGGGCGGGGGTGTCACCTCGGGCAGGGGGCACAGCGCTGCCAGGGGCATTGCCCGAGGGATCCGAGTCAGTAGGAGTCTGCAGAGTCCCTCACCTCGAGGAAAAGCTGCTTGAAAAGCGTCTTAGCCGACTGGAATATTACTGTAGGTGTAGGAGAGAATCTTGGTTTGCTGTAAGTTGAAAACCACGATCCAGTGTACCTTTTCAGGCATAATCGCTTGAAATTAAGTATACATCTTTTGTGGGCTGGTCTTAAAGTGTTACCAAGTTGCCACTGAAGTTGCAGCCTGCCATGAAGAAGTGGAAGCCACAAGTAGTTTTGGTTCTTCTGGGTTGTCATGCTCTTTTTAGTTCAAATCAGTCCAAAATATAAACACAGTCTTATATGTCTTACCAGGCTACCATTAACTCTGTTCAAAATCAGATTTCTCTGCTCATGGGAGAACTTGTGACTTTGCAAATACCCTCTTCATTTATAGGTTTATTCTAAGACAGACTTTCCTGATCTAAGCATGTGTCCTTTTGACTGGGAGGGAATCATGGCACGAGATGTTCTGTAAAGTAACTTGAATTGCTGCTTGTGAACAGTGTGTAGAAATTCTTAAGCTGTGTGGCCCAAAAGTAATATATATACAATATCCAAGGTAGGTTTTTCTCAAATATCAGGCTCAGGGAGAAGCTACTATGAAGTAAAAGTTCAAGGGTATTGATAAATTCATGCAAGGCAATAACCAGGGTTTTTTGGTGCTGTCAGCCTATACAGTGATATAGGAAAACTCTTGACTTCTTTTTACTTTTTTTTTTAGTTCTGTTTCCAGTTCATACTGCACTTAAAATGTACTAACTGAATCTCTGCCTATCTAGAACAAATAAGAATTTAATAATAGAGAAACTCCAAACCACAAAACCAACCAATCAATAAAAAATCACCAGAACTGGACTTTTAATATATAATGTACATGTCGGAGTTGAATTTTGCTTGAGCTTTTCCCAGTATTCCTTGTATCTCTGTGTTCACTTTGTCTTTTAACTAATTTCCATACAGTAAAATTTCTTGAAGTCATCAAGCCCTTCTGTGTTATCTTGCCCGAAATCCAAAAGCCAGAACGGAAGGTAAGTTAATAACATTTTCCTTAGAGGTTTGTGTTTGTATAATGTAAAATGTTTACAGTTTGCATTTGTGGGGTTTAGGGTTTCTTCCACGCTGGGAGAATGGCAGTTTTTGGCACAGTTGTTTTTAGTGAAGTGCTTGTCTGGCACATCCTGTATTGTGGATGCAGCTGTACAAGAATGCATCTGCTGGTAAATGCAGTTGTGCAGACTTGGTTATGCCACAGCAGGGTGTGGTGAGATGTTGGAACCAGTACAGAGTGCAACCTAGAGTGGGTTAAAACAGAAATCTTTGAAAACCTTTGCTTTGTAAGTTCTAATCTAAGATTATTTGCTAAGATAAGCTGCTCTGTATTATTGTTTCTTTCTCATCATAAGCTCCTTCTAATGAAAATGTAAGACTTGTTTCTGTGGAAGGACTAGAATTACCTTTTATTGACATAAGCTTGTTTATTTGGATTACATTTTCAATAAAGCTTTGTAATTTTCCTTGGTCTTACGTGGGATAAAAGGGATGAACTGTAAGTTATTTTCTTTAGGATGTCCTGTACTTTGTCCCTTTACAAGAAAATCAAATGTGCTACTCTGAAAGTTTGCCTGATTGACTAGGTCTTGTTATCTTGACAGCTTTATCATCTGGTGTTGGATTTTGGTTTTGTGTTTTTTCCCTTTAGATTCAGTTTAAGGAAAAGGTACTATGGACAGCTATCACACTCTTCATCTTCCTCGTATGCTGCCAGGTATGTTTCTTTCTCGTGTTTTTAAGGGAGAGCTGAAATGTTTAAAACATGCTATGAAGTCTCTAATTTAATCTCTGCTTGGAAATGCAGATCCCCTTGTTTGGCATCATGTCATCAGACTCGGCAGATCCTTTCTACTGGATGAGAGTGATTTTGGCATCAAATAGAGGTATGCACAGTCTTTCAGAAGGGCATTTTTTTTTAGCTTGAATGAAAATGGTTTTGGACTTGTTCTTATATTGCATTCTACTTTAATGAAGATAAAAACTGAAATAGAGAGGGAAAAGTCATTTTATGTATTATTTTAAATCATAAATTAGTGTGGCATTGGGAAAGGCACAACTTACAAAATGAGTTTATGGTTGGCTGTGTGCACTGTATTATATGCATAAAAATTGAGCATTTTTATGAGGGAAATGGTTAGGGAGGAGACAGTTCCTAATTACCTGCATTGCTGCTGTTGCAATGTTCTGTAAATATTCCAAGGTTTGTGATTTGTGTTTCAAATCATGTTGTATGTGTACTGTGGTTTCCTGGGTGACATCTTTGAGTCTGTCTCACAGTAGATTGAAATGCATTGTGGTTTATATAGATCTCAGTTTCTTGAGGAGGTTTTCTAATGCAGGTATAAATTAAGAATGGTGACAGTTTCCCAAATTCACTTTGTCATTCTATATCATTTGGGCTGTCTTATCAGTCTGTATCATACCTTGTTTTATGCAGGGTAAATCTGTTCTTGACAGGAAAAGTCTTTTTCAGTGGACATAGTTTTTGAGGTACTGAGCAGTACTACATACAAAACTGACTTCTAACAAGCTTATGTTATCATTGATGCCTTTTACATATAAGGAGATTTGGAATTTTAGATCTTCTCCATCGTGATGTAAAGGGTGGAAAAAAAAAACTTTCAACTTCAAAAGTGCCTGTGTGTGGTACACCTCAGCATTTTCTTTCGTTGTTCTTCCTGTGTCTGGCAGGCACGTTGATGGAGCTGGGCATCTCACCTATTGTCACTTCTGGGCTCATCATGCAGCTCTTGGCAGGTGCTAAGATAATTGAAGTTGGTGACACCCCAAAAGACAGAGCTCTCTTCAACGGAGCCCAAAAATGTGAGTAACAGCTCATATTGTGGTTTAGAGGATCTGTCCCCGACAGTAGAAAGTGTAAATTTAACATGTGATGAATGGTGGAGTCGGAAATGTGGGTTTCTCTTGTGCTGTGTTCATGTTCTGCTGCAGGTGTCTGTACTTCATCAGTCTTTTACTGACTGCTCTCTGACTTGTTGGCTGTTAAGCTTCATAAAGGTGTGAAAAGGAAAAGTATCTGTGCAATTGGCTTTGCTGCCGTAATCTCCCCAGATAAGCAAAGCAATATATAGACTGTGGGGACTCAACTTTTGAACTGGTCAGCATTAACCTAGAAAAGTTCATAGCGATTAAGATGTTTGTTGTAGCTCTTTATACTTTGCAGTTTCAAGCATGGCTCTTTCTCAGCAATAAGGGGTCTCTGTGCTCAGTTGATAATGACTTTTAGAAAAATATGAGTGTTCTTTAGCTGTTTAATGCTGTACCACACTTCTAACTGATCTTTTTACTGGAAAAAAGAATCATAAATTGCTAAGGTAATATCTTAACACCCTCAGAGTTTTCAGTATCTAAAGCAATCTTTGGTAACGAAACCCACTTGCTGCTAAGTATATTTGTTTCTGAAGGTTTTTTGTGTATTTCTATTTTCAGTGCCAGATTTCAGATCACCAACTTAACTTCTCTTTGATTTTAAATATCCTGTGACTTATGTATCCCTTCCCAACTGTTACGGTTTAACTCTGGCTGGCAGCTAAGTATCACACAAGACACTTGCTCACTCTCCCTCTAGTGGGACTCGAATTGCCCTCGGTTATAAACTCCAGAACAAATATATATATTTTTCTATTTATTTCACAGTGTTTGGAATGATCATTACCATTGGGCAGTCTATTGTCTATGTAATGACTGGAATGTATGGAGACCCTTCTGAAATGGGTGCTGGTATCTGCCTGCTTATCACAATCCAGGTAATTTCTAGTCTTTCCTACTTACTCTTTCCCTGAAAGGGCCAAAAAATCAGCCTTATGGGCAGCCCGCCCCACATGCAGAGAAAAAAAGATCTAAGTGTGCCTTCTTCCTCATATGGTCTTATCTTTTAATATACGTCATTTTTTTAACAAAATGAAGAAGGCATGGAACTAATGCTGTGTTCCTTTTTCTACTGCAGCTTTTTGTTGCTGGACTGATAGTTCTGCTCTTGGATGAGCTCCTCCAGAAAGGATATGGTCTTGGTTCTGGCATCTCTCTCTTCATTGCTACCAATATCTGTGAGACTATTGTGTGGAAAGCATTCAGCCCCACAACAGTGAACACAGGGCGAGGTAATGTGGTGTAGATAATGTTCCTTACAAAAATTTTGTACAAATAGGCAGTATCTTTTTTTTGTTTTCCCCACTGTGTTAACAGAATGGCAAATGCTGTTACTGGCATCTGAGCTGTGTAGTTGCCTTGTAGTGAATCTTGCTAATGCAGCAAGTGCTGCTGTGCAAAGTCCAAACATATTTCCTTTCTCAGTTTATGGTATCTCACAAGATATTTACTGAACTTGAATTGGAGAAATCCCATTCTGAATCCTGTAGTACCAAAGTGTATCCCTAATGGAACAAGGCACTGAAATTTGGAGACAATCAGAGCTCACCTCTAACTTGTTTTTCCTTTTCCTTTTGAAGGCATGGAATTTGAGGGAGCCATCATTGCTCTGTTTCATCTTCTGGCTACTCGAACAGACAAAGTCAGAGCTCTTCGTGAGGCCTTTTACCGTCAGAATCTCCCCAACCTCATGAATCTGATCGCCACCATCTTTGTCTTTGCAATTGTAATTTATTTCCAGGTCAGTTGGAGTGACGAGGGTTGTAAAACTGTTTGTATGGAAGTAGGTCCACTTTCTTCTACATTTCAGTTGTATATTTTCACAAGACTAATTTTTTTGCCTGCAACATCTGGTTGTTCATTATGCTCTGCCTTTTCTTAATCAGTTCCCACACTTGCTGTAGCCACACAAAAGACTTGAGACCTACTTTGGTCTCTGAAAAAAGAAACCAAAAAACGAAGAAAAACCCAGATGAAAATGCACATGTGATATTGTCTAACCCAGCTGCTATTGCTTTTTACTGGAGAATACTTTGAAGTCTTTAGGCCTCTGTGTCTCTTACTGTTTGCTGCAGCAAATGTTGAAGAATATTGGAAGTTTTAATGTTTCTTTTCCTGGATGCTTTGTTCAGTCTTCTTGTAGACATCAGGAGAAATCTGAAGTTTCATCTTTCATCCCTTCTTATGTGTGCGTGTTTAGACAATCCTGCAGGATTGCAGGCCCTTTGCAGAAGGGCTCCTCTGGAAGCCCTCTGGGTGGAGTATGCCTACTTGCACAAAACGATTGCAGCTTTTTTCTGTTGCTGTCAAGGCCTTGCACTTGCAGTTTATGACCTTTGATATGGGTTCATGCCCAAATGTAATGGGGGACTTCCTTCTGAAAACTTTTCAGGGCTTCAGAGTGGATCTTCCTATCAAATCTGCTCGCTACCGTGGCCAGTACAACACCTACCCTATCAAGCTGTTCTACACTTCCAACATTCCCATTATCCTTCAGTCTGCCCTGGTGTCGAACTTGTACGTCATCTCGCAGATGCTTTCTGCCCGCTTCAGTGGCAACTTACTGGTCAGCCTGCTGGGCACTTGGTCTGTGAGTATCCCTTCTAATCTTGCACACAGCTTTGTAAGAGCACCGTTAAAATGTGTGGTTGAAAAGATGGTCTCTGAATATTAACACACACATCTGCAGGTGGTTGTGCACGCTAAACTCCTAAATTAGTAATTTGTTTAAATTAATGGTAGTGTATGAGACCTGCCGTGATGAATGTAGAAGTTAGGTGTTCATTTACCTTTTTCCTTGGGCTGTTCTTTGCTGTCAGAAGTATTTTTTCTGTTCCTTATTGCATTTCTGCTTAGAGAAACTACTTGTGATAGTGGAGCCTTTGTGTGCTGCTGCCGTAGTAACGATACACAGTGACACAAAGGTGCTACAAACCCAGGGTTAGCTTAATGTCCAAAAAATAATGAGAAGATTGGTGACTACTTTCTTTCTTCTTCCAGGACACATCGTCTGGAGGCCCTGCTCGTGCTTATCCAGTTGGTGGACTCTGTTATTATCTGTCACCTCCAGAGTCCTTTTCTTCAGTGTTGGAAGACCCTGTACATGCAGTTGTTTATATTGTGTTTATGTTGGGCTCCTGTGCTTTCTTCTCTAAGACATGGATTGAAGTCTCTGGCTCCTCTGCCAAAGATGTAAGTTTTAAATGGCAGATTATGTCAGCTTACCTGATAAAAACAGATGGAGTGTTTTAAGAATAAGACTTTCTTCTGAAATAGCCGTTCTGCTTATAATTTTGTGGGTAATATTTATCATTTGTGTAAACGGGGACTGTGTCTTTCTTGTAAGTGGGGAGGAAGGGGTTTTTTACTGCTTTTCCAAAAACAACATCAAAACTCAAATAGTTGCTTTCGTTGGCATTAGGGAATTTAGAACAGAGAAACATCTGATCAGTGTGAGAGCAGGCAAGGTAACAGGAGTTAGTGCCACATGACAGGTGCACCATGTGCAAGGCAGTTGCCACTTAAGAACTTGCAGGTAAAACTCAAATAGCCAATGGCATAGAGACTTCTAAGCTTCTTTTGTGGGAAGATTAACTACAGGTTGTTATTTTTAACTTGAGAGTGCTAATAATGGAGAATATAGTGCAGTGCATCGATGTGCCTGAGCCTAGCTTCTCACAATTTCCATTTGCTACAGGATATTTAGTATTCAGGAACTATATCATTCTAAAATTTGGAATTGGAAAACAAGAGGGAAAACAGCTGTCAGCATGGTGTGTTTGTATTGTGTGGTTTTGTGTAGGAAATAAGTTTGGCAGCCATATGGAATGGTTTAATCCATTCTTTAACAAATATGTAGTAGTTGCACAGTTACTGTAACAGCGTGAGCACTCTTGTTTTGGACTTGCATCTTGCTGCTTGTCAAGGCACACAGGACGGCACTTCCAGCCATGTATAGTCAGGTTTTTATTTCAGAATAAGCGAACATACAGTTTTTAACACTTTAATGTGCTTCCCTGATAGTAAGTAAAATTATTGTAAGTTCACGTAAACAGGGTCAGAAATAAAAGTTGATCAAGCATTAGGTAAATGTTCACCATATAATGGAAAACTGGCAGCTTATTCATCTGAAAGTGTGTTTTCTGAGTACACGGAATCAGTGGCAAGCACCTTCAGAAACTCCCCTGCTAGAGTTTGTCACCTGCAGAGTTGTTAGTAAAATGTTTGCAGGGTACCACTATAACCCTGTATAATTGCAGAATAATGTTTAAAGAAAGGATTCTAAACTCTGGTTTCTAGCATGGCCCCGCAAATGGCTCCACTGAACGTGGAAACTGAAACTGAGTGGACACTTCATAGGATGGTTTCACTAACATCTACTAAACCCTATTCAGGGGAAGAGTAGGTGGCACAACACAGGTTGAATTGTATGTCCAAACTTTCCTTTTCTCGATAGCAATCATCCAAAAAGCTTTGTGTAATCAACAGGTAGAAAAGTGCCTGTGACTGCAATCTGTCTGAAGTTAAAATAGTGGATATTTTAAGCTCAGATGAATAATGTAGAAAACAATCCAGACCCCAAAACAGTACCTAAAAAGCCCAAGCCCACCACCGTTTACTGCAATGTCTTGCTTCCTTGATTCAATACAGGTTGCCAAGCAATTGAAAGAACAACAAATGGTAATGCGAGGCCACAGAGAAACTTCAATGGTACATGAACTCAACAGGTGAGCTGCACATTTCACTGGCTGTTTTCTGCAAAGTGTTGTGGGCAAACACGTGGCAAATTTTGCTTTGACTTCGATTGTCTAGGTCCTAGAACACAGATATTCTTTCAACTTCAATATTACATGCATGAGGCATAGAATATTGTCTCATTAATGGAAGACTTGTGCAGTACAGCTTATTCTTACCTTACGATTAGAGAATTAGCCTTAAGTTGCGGAGGTTGTATTTATTTTCCTGTTGTTAAATTTTTTCATTTATATGATTTTTTCAGGGTAACCATAAGCTTAATCACTGGGCTTGGTTGCATGGTAGACTGTAATTAATACCTTCTCCCCTTAGCAGAGCATTCTTTTCCCCTCCAGTCAGGTTGAGCTTTTCATTTCCTCACCCAGTGTACTGGCATTATTGCACATTCCTTACCTTGGACTGTAGACCTGTAAGAGAAGAGAGTATTCTGCCCTTGACTTTTTCCCATTCATGTAGTCTCACCCTTGTTTTCTTTAACACCCGGTTAGATTATCTCTGTAGTGGTCTTTCTGTTCTCAGTGGGATTGCTTTTCTAGAAAAATCCTGCCTCTGATACAGTTACTTTCCATAGATCCCATGTATGACTAACCCTCTGTATTTGTTACTATCCTGAGCAAACTCTAATGGCCCCTTTTCTGTTCTTGTTTTGTGTTTTGCAGGTACATCCCCACGGCTGCTGCATTTGGTGGGCTCTGCATCGGCGCCCTCTCTGTGCTGGCAGACTTCCTTGGGGCAATTGGGTCTGGAACTGGAATTTTGCTGGCTGTCACTATCATTTATCAGTACTTTGAAATTTTTGTAAAGGAACAGAGTGAAGTTGGCAGTATGGGAGCTCTTCTTTTCTAAACTTAGCTTCTCATGGACCCGGGAAAGAGGGGAGGGACATTCTCAGAAGTGTAGCCAGTCAGGTGAAAAGAAGTATCATAAACTTCATAATGTCGTTCTATAGAAACACATATTTTAATAATGTTTCCAAAGCACATTCCCTTATGTTCAAACTTTTCTAGCATATGGTTTGCATTTTATAAATTGATGAGGAAAATGTGCAAAAAAATTTTTCTTAAGAAAATTGTTTTTTAATTATGTGTTAGGAGAGTCAACTTTCTGACTTGGACTTAGTTCAACAATTCTTGAAATTTTTTTGAGCCCCTTTCAAATTTAGTAACCAGAAGCCTTTGCAGGTTTTAATAAATGTTTGTTAAATGAATGTTTGGAAGGGATTTTTTTCCATTTAACTTGTTTTTGCAGCTCCTTTGCAGTAATGGTGAGAAAAATCTCTCCATCTAATGCTCAAGTTCCCATGATTATGGTTGTAAGCACAAACAGTGTTTAATGTGTGTTTGGGTATTTTTTTCAGTATGGCAGATTTGGAAGGCAATTGTTTCTTTTTACTAAATGATATCTCTAATTCCAAATGTCTTGTAATTACTACAGTAGACTTTGTCAGATGTTGAGTAGTGGCTTGAGACTGTTGTCAAGTTTCTGAATAAGAAAGGAATGTGTCCTTTCCCACCACCTCCCCTCCATAAGCAGAAAACTCAGGTCAATCTCGATTCTGCCAGAGCCTGTGCCTAAGAGTTGCTACTTTGAAACTTGGTCAAACAGGCAGCTTTGTAAAGCCTTCTAATTAGTGTTTATTGCCATTAGTGGCAGTACTGCCGGTTCTGATGCTGGCTGAAAAAAATGGGTCTTATGTGGCTGCTTAGATGCAAATCTGCTTGTGCTCTCTGCTAGAGCAAAGTTTCTCTCCTTCATAATGAATTCTGGTCTTGTAGCAATCAGGATGTTATCTGACTACTCATATCTGGTGAATTTTGAGTCTCATTACCACAAAGGACTGTGGAAAGAATGTATGTTACTTGTCTGTTTCTATAGATCTAGATATGAGACCCTTGTCAGATAGCCCCACTAAGGGGCTTATGTAGAAGGCTTTTCCATCCTATAATCTCATGGATTTGAGTGGTACATAAAAAAATACTTTCTCAGAAGGTATTGGGACTCCTCCTTTTTTTGAAGATCACACCTTCAAATTGGGGAGGTTACAGCAAAGGCTTTAATGGACCAGAATAATACTTAATTTTCCATGCCTGATTAGGTTGTCAGTACTAATCAGGTGCCTAGGACCAAATGCAAATATTTGTGCACGAGTCTTGTAAATACACTTTTCCTCAATCAGTATTTGACAACATGGAAACCAAAACGAGGAGTTGGAACGCTGGGATGTTTCTCTGCACTGCAACAACATGCCTTCTGTGCATTTTTGCATGTTGGGCTGACAGTATGTGAGTCACTGTTCCTGCTGGGAGTGGTGGGACTGTTTCGGACCCAAGGAGCACAGGTGACATCCAGCAGCTCTTGTTAATGCCCTGAGCTTGGGTACCAAATGCCTGAGGAAACTGCAAATGTGGAATGAGATGCACCTATCAACGAGAAGTCAAACTCCTGGGATGAGGATCACAATTGGAAAAGGAATAAAAGTATTGGGATAAAGGATCCATGACGTTCTCACTGTCAGCCATTCACTATTACTTCACACTATGTTCTATTACTTCTCTGTTTTTCATAAAGTACTAGTGCACCACAGCACAACTGTGATGGGACATGGGGACAGCTAAAGAGTGACTTTAAAAGGAGGGGGAAGGAGTGTGGTGTGGTTCTGCTTTCGGTATTTTTGTTGTATTTTTTCCAGGAAGCCCAATGCAAACTGTTTTGATATAAAAGACTCCACTTTTTGGACATGAAGCTCTGGCTGGGCTGGAGCTGTACTTGTATTTTTGGTCATACCATCTGTTTGAACTGGTTGCAGTTTAGACTGTTCTCTCTTCAGTGTCTAAGCAGCACTTGTCCTGTGCATCTTTATCTTTGTTGTCTAGTGGTGAAATCTTTGTCTACTATGAGGCAGCTATGTCCTCAAAGCAGGACCTTCTGGTCATACAGTGGATGTTCACAAAAAGAAATAATGCCTAAAAAATCTGCTTTATAATGAAATAAAGTACATCTTTGGAGCTAATGCTTGGTTTGTTATGGGGTTTTTTTCTGAGTTGCAATTCCAAAGGTGCTGCACAAGTAAACAGTGGGAGAGTGGGGCAGTGATGTATCAGTTTAACAAAAACTGTTTCTGTGGGAGATAGGGTGCCAATCTTTTTGTAGCATGATAGTAGTAATAGGATGTTAATTGAAACAATGCAAAGCTGCCCATATTCCCAATATGCCCTCTGAGTTTCTAAACTTAGAGTAAGGGAAAATTTTGACTTCCTCCTGAATAGAAATACTTAAATTTGCTTAAAATACTGGTACTGGATGCAAGAAGTTCAGCCAAGATTTTGATTGTCATCCTAAACAGCAGCTTGATTTCTCCCTTGCTGTTTTATTTCTCACCAGAAAACTTACATTAATAACTGTGGTTGCTGTAGTAATATTAAGTCATCACACGTGATCACAGAACTAATTAGGGTCACTGTAGATGTGATGAGTTACCTGCAAGAGCTGGAGGAGACACCAACAGCAGGGCAAAAACTGGGATCCTCTTTCTGCTTGTGGCATTTTAAGTGCAAAATTCTTGGCATGGCCTATTCTTTCACACTGCAGGTTTCATGTGAAAGCTTTTCCCGTAGCATTTAACTGCTGGGTGTTTTTGTCCCTTTTACCATTATTCAGGAAGCCTTAAAAATCATCTGTTTTATTCTAGTTCACTTACCCCTAGGGCCCATCTCTGTATAATTCTGAGATGGCAAGCAAAGGGACTTTTTTTCCTAATTTCTCAAGCGTTTTGTTCGTTGTTGGGTTTTTATATTTAAAAATAAAAAATAACTTTTGGCTGCGACTTTAAAGGTTGTTGCTTTACTCTAAGCATTACATGGCTGTGCTCCCGTGATTTCTCCAGGGGATAACCCTGTCCTTCTGTAAACAGACTGATTTGTGAAGCAGATTTCTCAACCAGCTTTCCGTAAAGAAGGAAGCCTAGTGGCTCGTTAACTGCTTTCCCTGATTGTCCCCTCTTGCAGCAAGGAATAACAAGCTTTAGATGTCCTTCAGTTTTGCCACAGCTCTGGGGAGCCTCTCACAGGTTTCTGTGAGCTGTTTGTTTACAGCCGTGGTGGGACACACCGTGAGGTCCGCAGTGAGCCCTCGCTCCCTGGACCAGTGAACCTGCTTCCTGGGCGAGCGAACCGGTGCTGACGGCGGGCTGGGATCCTTCCCCAGCGAGTCTGTCCAGGTCCGTGCTGGCTGCGGGGTGTTACCGCCGGTGGAGAAGGGGGCTGTCGGCGAAGCGCGCAGGGCGGCACAGCAGTGACAGCTCTGACACTCCGGTTTGCTCGGTATTTCGGCCGGCCCTCGGCTCCTCTGCCAGCTTGCTGCCACGAAAGCCCAGCCGTCGCCGGCTGCCTGCCCGAAAAGGTCGCGGTTTGAAGCGCGGCCAGGGACGAGCGGCTCCCCCGGCCCCGGCCCGCAGGTGTTCAAACAACGCCGGCTCGTCCGGGGGGCTGCGGCTGCCAAAAACCGTCCCGCAGGACAGAGCCCGGCACGGGGAGCGGCTGCCCGCCGGGTGGCAATGTTACACCGCGGTTCCAGGCACCGGCTCCGAGGCGATTTGGATCAGGGAGATGCGCGTTAAATCTGTTCCAAATGTGTGGTCTTTCTTTTTCCTTCCCTGCTACGTCGATGGGCGTCGTACAGAGTTAAGAAGTTGGGAGCAAAGAAGTTGGGAGCGGAGTTCACCAATATTTATTTGCATTTCCTAGAGCTGGGGCCAGGATTGAGGTTGTTTTAAGGCTGAAATGCTGAAAATAATCTTTTAGGGAGTTCCTAATATTTATAATACTTTCTAACATCTTTCAAGCATGCTAGGTGTCAAGGGGCAGTTGCTATTACAGCCTTTTAGTCTGCCACTTAAGCCTGGACTGAGACAGTCCATGGGATTGGAAAGAAGACAAAAAAAAAGGAAGCATTTAAAAGGAAAATCAATATTCTAAGCTGGGGACCTAATTAGGCAGCCAGACTTTAAGCTGCTGGTTTGTAATATGCCACTGGATGGATCTGCTAAAATTGAAACTCTTCTGTGGGCCAGGTTGTAGCAATCCTCTGGCTATTGCCAACGTGATGCCAGCCAAGCTGGCAGTGCTTGGCAGGAAGGAAATACCCTGACAGTTGGCACCTCCTTTGGCAGCTGTATCAGAGGGGCTGGAGACTGAATGAGCACAGACATGATACACTTTGTCATCACAGAGGGGGCTGTCAAGGTCAGAGACGAGATGCCAGCTCTGAGATATTTCTTGCTGGAGAACAAGAAGACTGGGCCAGTCAATTTTCCAGTAATAGGAATATCTGAGAGCTTAAAACAGAGGGAACAAATAAAACAAGAGAACAGCAAAGATGTAATTTTTTTAAGAAGCTGTTTCAGACATTTTTATATGACTTTGGAGAAAATCAGGATACATGACACATACAAACCACCAGATTCCCCTTCTTAGATATTAAGGCTAAAGTGCATGGTTCCAAAACTGGTATGAGCTGGGGCCTGGGAGGATATTAGCTATCTGAAATCTCAGATGAGTATTATCCAGTATAATCTTCAATGTGTCTGAAGCCCTCTGATGTTCTTACAGCTCTGATGTGTCTCCTCTGTGTACCTGTGGTGTGAAGATGTATAAAAGAAAAATGCAGCAGGGAGCAAGGAACAGCAAGCAGAATATTTTGCCTGATTAACGTCACCACCTAAGTGTGAATTTTATTTTTGTTTAAATAGCTTTATCTTTTGGCAGTGCAAGAACACGGAATTGCTGCTGCTGGATTCCCAAGGGGTGCAGAACTACACCTGATGCACGTAGAGCAAGGGCTCCCCGTGCCCACAAATGTGGCCGTTTACACAGTGATTTGGGATGGCAGAGCTCAGCTGCAGAGAGTGACTGGTGGGTGTGTGGTGAGAAGCCGTGGAGGAATTGTGGGCAGAAATAGTGCAGGAGCCAAGGCAGTGAGGAGAGAGATGTGAAGCTGGGGTGTGCTGGTATATGATGGGCCTGTATTTGAGTACATCTGAGAATGCTTTTGAGCTCCAGGATTTTGAAGGCTCCAGACAACAAACTGTGAGTGTGTTGAGCATTTGGAGATGGTGGTTAAAATGCAAAGGGGCAGCTGCCTGCTGGACAAACCCAGAATACCTGTGTGCTATAGAAATCAATGACTTGTTTAACCTTGGAATCCCAGCCTGACCTGGTGTTCCCTTTGCACCATAAAAGTTTTCTTTGTGTTCTGCAGATGTAGAAACTTGTAAGGCAGGGAAGTGTGTTTGTTAAAATAATTCCCTTTCTAAGCGCTTTTAACTTGGATGTTTGAGGATGAAGCTTGGACTGTTGATTTTTAAGTTACTAGAAGAGCAGTTTTTTAACCTATCCCCCCTTACTTTGAGTAACTCTTGAAAGGAGAAGAGATTTATGGGGGGAACATGTTAACTTCTTTAAGTAGGTAGAAAAGAGCTACCTCTTATCTCAGTGCCTTCAACTTCTTAAGTAGCACTGGCTGGTGGAAGCAAGCCAACATTTGGGATAAGGCTTATCTAATTTAATAATGGAATACAGTAGCACAAGCCAGGGGGTGTGACATTACTTTCTGCAATTGAAGTACATTGAAGTAATTTGTATTTAACTTTAAACACAGGTATCCACCTTTTTGTAGTGGATAGCTGGAAGCTTACATGATCCTTAAAACTGGAATGGTGATGGGGTATCTCAGATGTGGAAAGAGAAGAGCCTTAGCTGTAGAGCAAATAAACTGGAAGGGTTTCCGTTTTCATGAAGGGAGTTCTCAGCTGTCACTTGTACTGCAGGAGTTGTTTGTTTTGCATGTGAGATCCCATTTTCATAGGTACTGCCTGTAATCACAACATTACAGAGATCTTTTGCTCCAAAGATTGTACTTTCTGAATAAAAAAACCCCTACCTTTAAAAAAAAATCACATTATGTAGAGCAGGACAGGACTTGTCCCCAGTCCTACAGCTGGTCACTGCAAGAGTCCTGGCTCAAACAGTGTCTGTACTGTGCCATCTCTGTACTTGCCTCTTCCATCCATGTTGCCTGTTCTTGAAGCACCAGAAAAAAATATCACCTCTGTAGAGATTGAAATGCGGATAAAAACTGCACACATGTATGCATATAGAGCGGGTGTCTTTAAAACATAACTAGAACCAGCTAATTAATGAAGTAATACACTTCATTCTGACCTCAATCCCCAGGTCAGTGTGTGAGCGGTGAGCTCATGCCTGTAGGAAAAAGGGGGTCAGAGAAATGAGTGGTCCATGTGCCAGCATGGTCATGTTTTCCTCTGTTCCTGCAAAATTGCTGATACATCATAGTCTTGATGTTATTTCACCCTTGTAGAATATCTCCACTCCTCCAGACAGTGTTCCCTTTATGCATAATCCATTAAGTGATGGTCAGAGCTTTGAGTGCCTGCAATTCATCAAGTTTAACACTTTACTATAAGAGAAGACAAACCCATTTCTCTATGGTTTTGGTTGTTAAACATAACAGCTATAAAATCAACTCAAATCTGGATCTTCTCCCTAGGAACAGGTGACATGTTGATGCTATTGGGGTTCTAGAAGGTGTTACTGGAGACATAATGAAATTGCCTGAAGGATGTTACAGTGCTACAGATCAGGGAGATTTGTATGAGCATAGTGAAGGAGAAGCATCCTGTAGGGGAAACAGGAGCATTATTTAGTCCAGACTCCAGCCCACAGCTTGAAGACCTGAGTAAAGGCCCCCATCCTGTTTTCTTGTGTTTCACAGATAGATCTGTGGTGGGAGGTTCCTGCACAAAACAGGTATTTCTCATGTCAGAGCTTCAATCCCTCTGTGGAAGTGATCCTTAGGCTATCCAAACCTTCCATACCCATGTGAACTTTGTCCAATACAACCTTTTAATGGGTGTGAGATGAACTCCACACAATTTATTTTCATCTTACAACAACAAGAGCACTTGAGCACGTAAAACTACATTTCTGTGTTTCTGTCCAAAAGGCTTAGCAACTCTTGGATGTAAGTTTTAATTTTCTCACCTTCTCCAATGTCTGTGTTCCGTGGGTCTTTAAATGCACACTTATTTCCTGTCCCAGTGTGGGTGGGATGGGGTTACCCTGCTCTGATTCTGGGTCAGGGAAGGTGGCTGGTGTTTCTGAAGGCAAGTGATGATATGTGTGGATAGTCCTGGCAGGATCCTGCCTTCTGGATTGGACAAAGCAAATTCATCCTCTGAAAAAATCTATCCAGAGGGACAGGACCCTTTAGGAATATATAGTTATCAGTCTCTCTAATCTTAGGTGCCTATCACCTGAACCCAAGTTGTGCAATACAGATGCCCAGAGGGGCTGGAGCCATTCAATAAAGCTGCTGCTGTAGCTCTTCACATTAATAGTGAGTTTGAGCCCATCACTCCTGCGGTCAGTGGCCTGGAAAACCACATGCAGCTCTCAGACCTGGAGAGAATTTGGGATGATGAAAGAATGGACAGGCCGAAGCAGGGCTGAGGATCCTGACAGTCACCACTTGGGACCCAGAAAAGATGTGTCTCTGGTGCTGGGGAATTGTCTTTGGCCTTCACAGCAGCATTTGGCTTGCTAGTTCCCAGTATTTACCTGAATATATTTTGGATTGTTGCAGCTCCTATTGTTTGTGATAAAGGGTTGGACAAAAGGTCCATTGATCAGCCAGTCCTTGCTATCCATCTCTGTCTGCCTCTCGAGGCAGCCAGTTTGTGGTCGTAGCGACGCTGCTGAGCCACTGCACTACATCAGGCTGGCACAGAAAGTTGTGCTCACTGTGAGGAAAAAAGGTGTGATAGTGTGTGCAGATCCCTTCTCCTTTCTCACCATATGTGAATCAGAGCGTGAACACCACGCAGTGTGTGACCCGCTGCCAGGTTCAAAGCTGATGGTGATCTTTCCCCCGTGATCTAGTTTAGTGGGGAACAGTCTGCCAGGTTTGAATGCTTGTGACATTCAAGCCGTGTATGGGAGACAGATTATCACAGACAAAGGTGCTGAATTCTGTGAAATATTTTTTAAAAAAATGAAGCCAACTGTTGAGTAGAGAAAATCTTATTCCTGGAAGAAAACCCTGGTGTTTTTCATAGGAAAATTGAAATAGCTCCTGTAGTTGTTGTTTTAGCTAAACTTGTCTACTTGTCTAATGATGAAAAATGGTGTCTGGTGCAATTATGGAAAATAGACATATTTCTGAAATACTCGTTATTTCTTTTACTGTGTCATAGTCAAAATACAGACCGTGTTCGAAATGAAATTGCATTGCATGCAAGGATTCTTGCACTGACAGAAAAATTAAATACTTTCATCCCTAAAATAGGAGAGAATAAGATATTGAAAATAAAAAGCATCAATATTGCTAATGTGTATACAGAAAAGGTTATATCTTATGGCTCTGAAGTAGAACTTCAATTCAGACATAATAATGAAGATACACAAAAACTTCTGTTTTGAAGAACTAGCTGGGGGAAAAAAGATGTGAGATTTCAATATAGATTCTTTATAACGTGGTTAACAGAGTGCAATATTAGGAACTGACAGTAAAGTTGGCCAGCAGTAAATGGGAACTATAGTTACCTACAGTTTTAACTCAAATTGAAATACTTATCCATGCTATAGAAAGCTTTTCTTTTTTTTTTTTTTTTTTTTTTTCCAAGTAATGGAATACAGAAGTAACATCATCACTTTAAAAATTAACATATGGGAAAGGATACTACCGTGTTTTCCGAAGTTGTTTTTTGGTCTTCTTAAATTGAGCCTTCCCTGTTTCTGACACCTCCCCTTCCCAATCCTGTCATCTGGCTGATCCAGGGACTCAGCCCTGCTCGTGGTGGTGCAGAAGCTGCCCCTGTGCTGGGTCTAGGACTCTTTATAAACCAGGGTGTGAGTGGTGCATGTAGAGCACGGGCAGCAGGAGCTGCTGGATCTGGGGGCAGTGCCGAGACAGAGCTCCCAGCCGGGGCACTGGGAAGAGCTGCTGCCTGGGTGCAGCCCCTGTGCCTGGGCACACGTGGGACAGGAGTGGGAACAGGAGCCCGTGTCTCCCTGTGATCTCTGCAGGCTTTGGATGCGCCCCCTTAACAGACTCGCCGATGACAAGAGCTGACGTGTGGAAGTCATTACCTTCAGCCTGATGCAAAAATTGCCTTGTGCCCCTGCTCCAAAGGGAGCCTGTGGTGGCTTCCTCCGTGTGACGAACGCACGCGGTGGTGGCCCAGCCCGCTGCCACTCACCAGCCTTCTGGCTCCTTGCCCCTGTCTGCGCTGTGCCCTCTCCCCCGGTCCCCTCTGTCACCTCTCCTTTGCCGTCCCTCTCATCTGCGCGGGGCCGGCCCCGCTGACGGCCCTTGCCGGGGCTCTCTCACTGCCGAAGATCAAGGAGCGCTCTGACAATGGGGACATTGTTCCCGGGTTTCTGCGCCCTGTTTGGGGAGACGAGCCTGCCCTCCCGTGGCCCTGCCCCGAATTCCCGGGACCTGGCAGTCCATCGGCCGGGTGATGCAGGTCTGATGCTGCAGACGCGTGGATGAGTTGTTGGAGGGAAGTTGTCGCAGCTTCGGTGGGAGCAAACTGTCAGTTGTGATGGCTGTTGGCTGATGAGATAAGTGAGAGGGAACCAAGCTTTTTGAGCAAACAGTATGATAGAAGGCGGTGCAGGATTTGAGAACCCACATGAACACAGATTTAGAAAGCATGTGGCTGTGGAGGTCTCTCCAATAGAAATTGAATACACGGTTTAATTCATAACTTGAGATAAATCCTATGCCTGGGGTATTGGTGGATTCACTTCTCTACTCAATACTTTTTTTTTTTTTTTTTTTTTTTTTTTTTTTTCCCTTTTTTTTTTTCTGCATTCTTTTTTGGGGGAAA